>JAWNPO010000483.1:0-53375 GCA_035047525.1 Drosophila quinaria | reverse complement strand
GCTAGCTATGTGTGCGCCCTGGCAATTGGCACACTTGGCTGGTGTGTCCCTTGCCTTGACGCACTCAGTTGTTGCATGTCTACCAGCACATTTCAGACAGACGAATTGGCGACGACAATAATTCCTTGTATGTCCAAATGCCTGGCAGCGATGGCACTGGACCGGATCTATGCGTTTCAATTGCTTCTCAACGATGACATCTTGGTTGCCCAAATGCTCGAGCTTCAGGATTCGTTCATTCGTGCCATCCGTTGTTGGCTGAAGTTCGACCTCGAACAGATTCATCGGTTTGCCACTGAACCGATGCTTGATGACACGTATGAATATTGGCTGAAATCCCTGGGCAATCAGTTGATCGCGAATCCATTGATTGTCCGTCGTTGAGTGTAGATGCCGTATTACAATACGAAAGCCACGATTCTTACGCACTTGATGCGTATGCAGTTCCATGTTGTCTTTTTGTAATTCGGCCGAAATAGTATTGTATGTATCCATGTCTTTGCAGTGCAGCCGTATTGCACCATTTTGTATACATTTTGTAGTATATTTGTTGGCGACACCCTCTATGCTATTGAGTCGATCCAATAGTGGCTGGATTTTCTCGACTCGTGGCAGGAATAGAGTGGGAATTTTCTTGCTTTTAACAAGATTCCATTTCTGCTGATCCTTGAGTTGCTGCTGATGTGCTTCCCTTGTCTCATTTTGTTCGTTGAAGAAATTTTCCAAGTCTTTAAAAGACTTGGCATTGGCCTCCTTCTTGGACAGAGATTTTTTAGTTGCTCTGCTGCTGGTGGTGGCTGCTGCCGTATTTGTTGTTGTAGTTGTTGTTGTTGCTGCTTCTACCTCCATCAAATTATCAACGCCATCGTGATCCATCATGTAGACATCACCAATTATCTCCTCCTCGGATGTACTTTGCCACGAGTCATTCAAAGAGGAGGTGCACCGTTCACTGAGGTCATCAATGGTAACATCAGGATCAGACTTGTCGTACTCAGGATCATCGTCGTCGCCAAAGCTAAAGCCACCCTTGTACATGTTGAGGTCAGGATCCTGACCGGATCTTTTGAGGAACTTGAGAAATGCTTGCTCATGCGGTGAATTGTCGTTGTTGAATAATAAATTTTCCAACAACAAGTCATCATATTGTTGATGATGATGATGACGCTTGGGCTTTCGCTTAAGTGGCTTTTTGCATTTGCGCTTAAGGCCAGCATTGATGGCTGCCTTACTACGCTTGCTCGCAACAATAAAAGGGGCTATATTTTGATTTGAAAATATTCGCTCACCTTTTTCATTTGAATTTCTAGATGTTGATGCTGCTTCTGCGGCTGCTACTGCTGCTCCAGATGGTGTATTGGCTATGACTGCTCCTGGCAGAATATTTGTTGGTGCTGTTGCTGCCATGTTGGATTTATGCTGCTGCTGTTGCTGCTGAAGCTGCTGCTGCACCTCCTCATTTGGCATAATTGGTGATCGATTCCTTGTTGTTGTTGCTGCTGAAGAAGATGATGATGAGGTGGCATCCTCCTCATCCTCTTCCTCCTCCTCGACCAAGGTGTCGACAAAGTCAATGCCGAATGACGATACCACAGGCGAAATATTACCCGCTGAGGATGACGTGGATTCGGCAAAGGATGTGGCCGAGGATATAGCTATGACATCCACGACGACATCATCACTTGGCTCATCAACTGAATTGTTGCTACTGTTGTTGCAGTTATTATTATTGCTGTTTGCCCCGTTGTTAATAATACTACTTTTGTTGTTGTATTTACTGTATTTACTGTTGCTGTTGCTGTTGTTAACCAAACATTTTTCCAGTTTATTTTTGGCGGCAACAAGTGGCGGCAAGGCTTGTTTTGGCGCCAAGTTTGGCGGCAAAATTTGCGGGAAAATTTGCGCCAGCAATGGCGACCCAGAGCTGTCACCAATTAATGGCGGCGATGGCGTCTTTCTCTTCTTCCTATTTGCCGTCAGCTCTCCCTTTGCCGGAGCATTTGGCGCCTTTTTTGACGATTTTGGCGCACTCGTCGGCGTCGAGAATGGCGGCGGAGTCGGCGTCAGGATCGGCGTAGGCGTCTTGGATTTTCTTCCAAGATTTTTCTGCATGATTTTGTTGTTTTTTTTTGTTGTTGTATTTGTATTTGCTGATTTTTGTTGAATTTAAATTTTTTTTCACTTTTTTCAATTTATCAATGTTTGTCTAATCTTTCCCAACATTTAATTTCACTTGGCATTGGCATCAAGTGCTTACAGTTTTGCATGCACTTTTCGTTAGTAGTTGAATGTTGTATGTTTGTGATTTTAATTTCGGGGCAAAGATTTTATTTTACTTTACTTTCTCACAGTGTCTCATACACAGTTTGACAGTCATATATATATATATATATATATATTTATTTAGGACTTGCAGATATATTGCAAAGAAAAAGACAGGACAGGGGGAGGGGACGAAAATCTTTCACATTTAGACAAGCACTTAACAATTAACACTTAAGTGTGCAAATGAGATTTTATTTTCTTATTGATCTTGTTTTTTTTGTGTTTTTTTTTTTTTTTTTATATATTCACTTAATGGCTTCTTGATTGTTCAATTTATATGTATTCAGATGCGTATACATATAATTGCACACACTTTTCAGTTTTAATTTAATTTATTCAACATTTATGTACATATAGATATATATATATATATAAAGTGTTTGTTTTCGCGCCTTTTTCTTGCTTTTGTTTTAATTTGCTTGTTTATTAAATTTGATTTAATTTCGTCGTATTTGTAGTTTATAATTTTATTTTAATTTTCTCCAATTAGTTGGCAATTTTTCAATTTTCCTTTCAATTTTATTTTATTTTAATGGCTGCCAGTTTTCTTTGTTCTGGCTGGTCACAACAGGTGCAGAGTTATGGCTGCACAGTTTTGCAGGCATTGAGTCGCGTTCGCGTTAGTCTTTGGTCGATTGAAATGAAAAGAAAATGGCTCGCTTTTTTTTTTTTGTATTTTTTTTCTTTCCACAATTAATTTTATTTTATTGCATTAGTTGAATTATTATAATTATATTTTTTTTTTTCTCCTCTCGTCTCTCACTCGCCACACACAGCACTCTCTACTCGTGTGTGTGTGTGTGTGAGTGAGTATATATATAATAATTTGTTCATATAAAATTGCTTGTGGTAGAGAGAAACAGTAAGGATGTTTCTCTCGGCTGGGGTATGTCTCAGTCTAGCCAAGGTCACTTACAGAAAATTTCTAGAAAGTTGCTGGAGCTACTGGTAGTGAGGTGTGTGCGTGCCTCGTAAGGAAAAGTATAGGGAATGCTCACTCGCTGGATCGGTGAAACCGTGGCAGTGATTTACCTGGCCCACGTCTGATACTACCGTGCCCCTGAATCTGTCTACGGTGGGTCCGGTGAAACCGTGACAAAGAATCCCTCTGTCGTACGTCCGGTGAAACCGTGACCAAGATGCTTCTATCGTGCGTCCGGTGAGACCGTGACTCCGATTCTCCTATCACTCGTCCGGGTGAAACCGTGACCAAGATTCTCCTATGGCGTGTCCGGTGATACCGCGACAAGAGTTCCCTTCACTACGCGTCCGGTGAAACCGTGACCGAGATTCCCTACTGTGAGTCCGGATGAAACCGTGACCGGAGTTTTCCTACCGCGCGTCCGGTGAAACCGTGACCAAGATGTTCCTATGGGCGTCCGGTGAAACCGTGACCAAGATGCTCCTATGGGCGTCCGGTGAGACCGTGACCAAGATGTTCCTATGGGCGTCCGGTGAAACCGTGACCAAGATTCTCCTATGGCGTGTCCGGTGAAACCGTGATCTATTGCGCGTCCGGTGAAACCGTGACCTATTGCGTGTCCGGTGAAACCGTGACCTATTGCGTGTCCGGTGGAACCGTGACCTATTGCGCGTCCGGTGAAACCGTGAAAGGAAATGCTGGCAAACTGTACTGGGTTTGAAAACTGTACTTTTATTTCAAGATCACTACTTCGCCCTCTCCTTGTTGCTGGCCACTAAGCAAAACTCTTGATGCCCACGGGCGTAATGCGATGAGGGTGTACCACGAAATAGTTATGAACAAATAAAATAATAATGCATGTGTGAAATGTGAAAATATAATTTAGATGCGTTCAAAGTATGTATTTTTAACAAATGATAGTGCACATGGATATGTTGAAATTATAAAAAAAAAATGAATGTGTGTTTAGAATTCTAGTCGCTGCCTATGCCGCACTCTGGATTTCAAACTTTATACCACGCTCACCTCGATGATCGTTGCTTTTCCTGTTGGTTTTTCTTGGTTTTCGTCGTTTTCTTGTTGCTTTTGTAGCCTTTGGGTTTTTTTTCACACGCGGTGTTACTTTCGTTATTGTTCTTTGCACGCACGTTTGCTCTGTAGGTAGAAACTCTGCGCGCTCTCAAACCGACACACAAACACTCGGCGAACGACGACGACAACGACGATCAATAATTTTTAGTTTTAATTGCAAGTCAAGTAGAATTTTTGGTTTAGTTAGAACGCAGCGAATGATCCGCACTCGGCGACGGCTACGAAAGACAATTCTATTGCAGTTCGTCGGCCATCAGCAACCATGCAAGCACAACACCAATACTTTCAACGCTCGCACGAACTCTCAAAGCTCGTACGAACATCCAAAGTACGGCAGTTGCAGTGTTGTTGGTACATTCGTGCTTTTCAACCAAATACTGGGTTCTTTAGTTGACAGTCTTATGTTATGCTCAAAAGTTCTGCTAAAATATAACAGATCTATCGGCCAATGTGTCGTGTATCGTGTGCCTGCGTGTGTGTGTGTGAGAGTGAGTATATGCGCTCAGAGCATCTTTACAGTATTGTTAGTGTATGTGTGTGTATGTGTACATGTTCATCTTTGTTATTTTTCCTCTAGACATTTAAGCAGAGTGTTCGTTAACAATAACTTATTCTATAAACATTAATGGCTGGGTATTTACAGGTTAAAAAATAGTATAAACAGGGACTGGCATCAAGTATTATGGTGAACAAGAATACATGAAAGGGATGGAGACTATGCAGATTCAAAAAGGTAACAAATGCAACATGCAAATGCGTCCAATTGAAACTACATAGAATCCTGACCTACGACACACAAAACAGAAATATTTCATGTGATTTTTCTTCTTCTTTTCATTTCAGGGTAAAAAGAGTATTGGCTAATAGAAAAATTCTATTATTTTTTTTTTTGGTCAAGACAATGTGAGTATTCATTTTTTAAATACAAAATTACAAAATTTACAAAGTTTCTAACAATGTGCACTCATTTCTTTTCAGCTATGGGGCCTACGCTGACTGCACGTTTTAATGGGTGAGTAATGTATGTAAAGTATATACTTAAATTGTGTTTGAAAATACTAAACTGCATTTTATTTTGAATTTTATGTGGACGCTGCTGCCAGTTGCCGTTGCTAGGGACGCCACACAGATGTTGCCATACAGCGATGTTGCTCTTCTTCTTCTTCTTCTTCTGCTTGTTACTTTGTGTTGTTGTTGCCTCTGCCATGGAAATGGCAAAAGCGGAGTAGCTGCCGAAAATTGAAATGGAGATGCCCCTGCCGGACATCAGGTGAGTAGAGGCCAATGAGCAGCAGTACTGCAAGTGCTCCCATATGCACCTGGGACTGCCGCTGTGGCCACACTCGATGGCATTGGAAGTGGCCTATTAGGCCGCTGCGACTGCTGCTGCCCAAGAGGGCACGCTGCTGCTTCCGATGTTGGATCGCCCAGACGCCCATCCAGTTGGATGAGGATAAGGATGAGGATGAGGATGCTGCGACGCACAAGCGAGACGCCGCCATGACCAGCTGCCACTGTCGTGGCCAGAGTGATTTGCAGCCTGCTGCCTCTCCCTCCGCTGGTGCCTCTGCCTCCGCTGGTGCCTCCGCCGCTGCCTCTGCTGCCCCTTCTGCTGCCTCTGCTGCTGCTTATCAGGTGTGGCCAAGTTGCCACCAGATGGGCAAGGAAATGGACCTCGCCAGAGTTGCTGCTGCTGCTGACCCAGATGTGGATTTCTCTCCAGGATTAGTGGCCGCCAGATCGACCGGAATCGACCCGGCTGGTGGTGATGTCTTGGATTTCTCCTTTTTTTGCTACTCTCAGGCATTTTATGTGCCTGAAAATAAACAAAAAGAATGTAATATACAAACTCAAATGCATTCTCACACTCTTGGAGGCGCCGCCAAGGATCATCGTAATGGAGCCCAGTGCCGTAGAAACGGCATTAGCGCTTTCAGTCTATCGTGGAGGAGTTGCTGCGTCCGTTGAGGATTCCCTCGCCGCCGTCATTGATATGGCCAGATGTCGCCCATGGTGACACTCTGGCTATTGGATAATGGCCAATTGGAGGCTCAAAGCAGCAATCACGCTGCCATCGTTGATGGTGCCAGTGGGATGCAGGATTCGATTCAGGAGTTGCCATAATTGTTCACCCACAATCTGCCGCCACCGCTGGAGCAGCCACTTGCTCCAGCATGAGGTATGATGTGGGCGATTTTTAGTCATCATCGTTTTGTTGTTGTTGCCAGTTGGCGTCGCATTTGTTGAGCGTCGCATGGATGCCAGATCTGGCGTTGCAGAACGCCGCAAGCTGCTCATTTTGTTGTTGTTGTTGTGGTTGCCAGTAGGTGGCATGCCGCCATTGGTGCTTGCAGGTGTTGCCACATCTGCTTTATAGCTGTTGCACAAAAACAGGTGGCAACTTGTGAACCTGCAAAGACTCGTAATTTTTACATTAATATTTTTTATTAATAATATTTTTATATTTTCTTGCAGAGCTCGCCAAGGATTCGCCAGGATTGCACAAATGCCGCAGGATCGAGCATTTTGTGGCCCAAGCTGGATGAGAAGACTGCCAAGAAGCTCGCCATACGATTCCTGCCAGCGATGCTGCCTATTTGACGTGGCGGTAAGCATCTGGCAATTGGAAAAAATTGCCATAGAAATTATGCTGCTCCAATGTAGCTGAGCTGCTGCCACTACGAGTGACGATTTGAATATGTTGGATGGATCCGATGTTCATGTAGCTGCTGCTCCTGCCTCTTCCGCTCCTCACTCCCACGATGCCTGCAACAATCTGTTGCACAATGGATTTTTGAAGATGACAGAAGGCTCACAAGTGGATTTGCCGATTTTATATGAAGATTCTGCAACTCGTTGGACATCGATACGAACGGGTACTGCTCTCTCGCCAATTTGCCACAACATTGGGGAGATGGCAGTCCGCTCTCATTGTTCAGACATTAAAGCTGCGTATTGGCCAAATTTTGATGCTCTAGATGCCACGAGCCGGAAATGCCACTGACGTGGCAATTGCTGATTTTTCAGCAGTTTTATATTGGTGTTTGCCTGCCAATTAAGGGACGCCCCTTTTTTTTTTTTTTTGTTGTTTTGGATGCTGGATAATAATATTTTTTTTATTTTATTTTTTCTTGCAGAGCTCGCCAAGGATTCGCCGGGATTGCACAAATGCCGCAGGATCGAGCATTTTGTGGCCCAAGCTGGATGGGAAGACTGCCAAGAAGCTCGCCATACGATTCCTGCCAGCGATGCTGCCTATTTGACGTGGCGGTAAGCATCTGGCAATTGGAAAAAAATTGCTATTGAAATTATGCTGCTCCAATGTAGCTGAGTTGCTGCCACTACGAGTGACGATTTGAATATGTTGGATGGATCCGATGTTCATGTAGCTGCTGCTCCTGCCTCTTCAGCTCCTCACTCCCACGATGCCTGCAACATTCTGTTGCACAATGGATTTTTTGAAGATGGCAGAAGGCTCACAATTGGATTTGCCGATTTTGTATGAAGATTCTGCAACTCGCTGGACATCGATGCGATCGGGTACTGCTCTCTCGCCAATTTGCCACAACATTGGGGAGATGGCAGTCCGCTCTCATTGTTCAGACATTAAAGCTGCGTATTGGCCAAATTTTGATGCTCTAGATGCCACGAGCCGGAAATGCCACTGACGTGGCAATTGGTGATTTTTCAGCAGTTTTATATTGGTGTTTGCCTGCCAATTAAGGGACGCCCCTTTTTTTTTTTTTTGTTGTTTTGGATGCTGGATAATAATATTTTTTTATTTTATATTTTCTTGCAGAGCTCGCCAAGGATTCGCCGGGATTGCACAAATGCCGCAGGATCGAGCATTTTGTGGCCCAAGCTGGATGGGAAGACTGCCAAGAAGCTCGCCATACGATTCCTGCCAGCGATGCTGCCTATTTGACGTGGCGGTAAGCATCTGGCAATTGGAAAAAATTGCTATTGAAATTATGCTGCTCCAATGTAGCTGAGCTGCTGCCACTACGAGTGACAATTTGAATATGTTGGATGGATCCGATGTTCATGTAGCTGCTGCTCCTGCCTCTTCAGCTCCTCACTCCCACGATGCCTGCAACATTCTGTTGCACAATGGATTTTTGAAGATGACAGAAGGCTCACAAGTGGATTTGCCGATTTTATATGAAGATTCTGCAACTCGTTGGACATCGATACGAACGGGTACTGCTCTCTCGCCAATTTGCCACAACATTGGGGAGATGGCAGTCCGCTCTCATTGTTCAGACATTAAAGCTGCGTATTGGCCAAATTTTGATGCTCTAGATTCCATTTCGCATTTTTGTTGTTTTGGATGCTAGATTCTGGATGCTTTATGGTAAGTAGATTTACTGTATAACTCTGTACTATAGAGTTTTATATGTGTTGTGGCTGATTTTGTTCCTTTTTTTCTTTATTTCCATGTTCATAATCATAATGAAAATAATGGATATAATGGAGTATATTGACTGCCACCGATCAATGCTGTGAGACGTTTGTGCTTTTTCTCGTCTCTGTTGCGGCCAACTTTCATCGCTTTTTGGCTGATGTTTTGTTTGCGATTGCAAACTTATTGGATACAATTCTGTTGCGTCCGCAAGTGGCGTCCAAATTGAACGCAATTCGCTGCTATACGTAAACGGAAAAGAGTAAGTATTATTTGTATTTATTGTGTTTTTCATTTCGATTTTTAATGACTCATTCTTATTATTTTTTTTTTTTATTTTTGCAGATCTCCGGATAGAAGATTTCAGGAAATTCAACTTCTTCGACACCCAAATCAAGCGGATATGGATGGATATGTATGATAACGACATCGTTGGCAGTCACCAGTGTATCCTTTCTACCCTCCATTATATTATTATTCAGGTGAGTGTTTTTGTGTCCATTATTATTTGTATTTGCTGTTTCAAATGCTGCCGCCTTGTTTGTGGCAGCCATGGCAGTATTTATTGTATTGTTAATATTATTTTTGTAAATGAAGTTAGTGTTGTATTTATTCATAAATTTAGAGTTTCATTGGCTTGGGCTACTTGTTTTTTCGTAATTGTGCTAGATAGTAACTCTTTAATTATCTCTAACAGAGCATCCATTCTTTGGCCCATTGAGGCAATTGCTTCAGTATTCTGATGAATCGCTGCTCTAAAATATTCATCGCGTTGTTGTTGTTGCTGTTGTTGGCCAATTTGTTGGCCGAGATTTGGCTGGTGTTGCTGCTCCTGTACCTGCTGCTCAGATCGTAGCTTCTCCTGAAACTGAATTAAATGGCGGCTGGCTGGTCCAGATACAGCTTGCGATGAAGACTTTATGCCGTTGCCAGATTTGGCAATCTGGCTGTAAGTCGGCTGCTTTGGCTTACTCTTGCTGATATTTTGGTTGTTGTTGTTGTTATTGTTGCCCCTAACGGGCGTATAATGCTGCTGAGCTGGCTTCTGCTTCTGTTGTTTTTGCTGCTGCTGCTTTTTAGCAGAATGTTGCTGATGTAGCTGATGTTGCTGCTGATTTTTAGCTGTTTCCTGCTGATGTTGGTTTTGCTGCTGCTTCTGCTTCTGCTTCGGCGTATTTGGCTGCTGCTGCTGCTGGCTTCGCTGGCTTCGTTGGCGTTGACGTGGAAAAATTTTGCTTAGAGAAAAGCCATTCTCCAAAATGTTTGCCATTTCGGCTCTGGCCTTGTTTGCAGATAATTTAGCTTGCTCCTCCTTGAATATTCGGCATCCTTTGTAGCTAGCTATGTGTGCGCCCTGGCAATTGGCACACTTGGCTGGCGTGTCTCTTGCCTTGACGCACTCAGTTGTTGCATGTCTACCAGCACATTTCAGACAGACGAATTGGCGACGACAATAATTCCTTGTATGTCCAAATGCCTGGCAGCGATGGCATTGAACCGGATCTATGCGTTTCAATTGCTTCTCAACGATGACATCTTGGTTGCCCAATTGCTCGAGCTTAAGGATTCGTTCGTTCGTGCCGTCCGTTGTTGGCTGAAGTTCGACCTCGAACAGGTTCATCGGTTTGCCACTGAACCGATGCTTGATGACACGTATGAATATTGGCTGAAATCCCTGGGCAATCAGTTGATCGCGAATCCATTGATTGTCCGTCGTTGAGTGTAGATGCCGTATTACAATACGAAAGCCACGATTCTTACGCACTTGATGCGTATGCAGTTCCATGTTGTCTTTTTGTAATTCGGCCGAAATAGTATTGTAAGTATCCATGTCTTTGCAGTGCAGCCGTATTGCCCCATTTTGTATACATTTTGTAGTATATTTGTTGGCGACACCCTCTATGCTATTGAGTCGATCCAATAGTGGCTGGATTTTCTCGACTCGTGGCAGGAATAGAGTGGGGATTTTCTTGCTTTTAACAAGATTCCATTTCTGCTGATCCTTAAGTTGCTGCTGATGTGCTTCCCTTGTCTCATTTTGTTCGTTGAAGAAATTTTCCAAGTCTTTAAAAGACTTGGCATTGGCCTCCTTCTTGGACAGAGATTTTTTAGTTGCTCTGCTGCTGGTGGTGGCTGCTGCCGTATTTGTTGTTGTAGTTGTTGTTGTTTTTGGTACATAAACTGGCGTATCGCCAGATGAATGTATCGTCGTGACTTTTGCTGCCGTATTTGTTGTTGTAGTTGTTGTTGTTGTTGCTGCTTCTACCTCCAACAAATTATCAACGCCATCGTGATCCATCATGTAGACATCACCAATTATCTCCTCCTCGGATGTACTTTGCCACGAGTCATTCAAAGAGGAGGTGCACCGTTCACTGAGGTCATCAATGGTAACATCAGGATCAGACTTGTCGTACTCAGGATCATCGTCGCCGCCAAAGCTAAAGCCACCCTTGTACATGTTGAGGTCAGGATCCTGACCGGATCTTTTGAGGAACTTGAGAAATGCTTGCTCATGCGGTGAATTGTCGTTGTTGAATAATAAATTTTCCAACAACAAGTCATCATATTGTTGATGATGATGATGACGCTTGGGCTTTCGCTTAAGTGGCTTTTTGCATTTGCGCTTAAGGCCAGCATTGATGGCTGCCTTACTACGCTTGCTCGCAACAATAAAAGGGGCTATATTTTGATTTGAAAATATTCGCTCACCTTTTTCATTTGAATTTCTAGATGTTGAAGCTGCTGCTGCTGCTCCAGATGGTGTATTGGCTATAACTGCTCCTGGCAGAATATTTGTTGATGCTGTTGCTGCCAAGTTGGATTTAGGCTGCTGCTGCTGCTGCTGCTCCTCCTCCTCCTCATTTGGCGTAATTGGTGATCGATTCCTTGTTGTTGTTGCTGCTGAAGAAGATGATGATGAGGTGGCATCCTCCTCCTCCTCGACCAAGGTGTCGACAAAGTCAATGCCGAATGACGATACCACAGGCGAAATATTACCCGCTGAGGATGATGTGGATTCGGCAAAGGATGTGGCCGAGGATATAGCTATGACATCCACGACGACATCATCACTTGGCTCATCAACTGAATTGTTGCTACTGCTATTGCAGTTATTATTGTTGTTTGCCCCGTTGTTAATAATACTACTTTTGTTGTTGTATTTACTGTATTTGCTGTTGCTGTTGCTGTTGCTGTTGTTAACCAAACATTTTTCCAGTTTATTTTTGGCGGCAACAAGTGGCGGCAAGGCTTGTTTTGGCGCCAAGTTTGGCGGCAAAATTTGCGCCAGCAATGGCGACCCAGAGCTGTCACTAATTAATGGCGGCGATGGCGTCTTTCTCTTCTTCCTATTTGACGTCAGCTCTCCCTTTGCCGGAGCATTTGGCGCCTTTTGTGACGATTTTGGCGCACTCGTCGGCGTCGAGAATGGCGGCGGAGTCGGCGTCAGGATCGGCGTAGGCGTCTTGGATTTTCTTCCAAGATTTGACTGCATGATTTTGCTGTTTTTTTGTTGATGTATTTGTATTTGCTGATGTATTTGTATTTGCTGATTTTTGTTGAATTTTATTTATTTTTCACTTTTTCAATTTATCAATGTTTGTCTAATCTTTCCCAACATTTAATTTCACTTGGCATTGGCATCAAGTGCTTACAGTTTTGCATGCACTTTTCGTTAGTAGTTGAATGTTGTATGTTTGTGATTTTAATTTCGGGGCAAAGATTTTATTTTACTTTACTTTCTCACAGTGTCTCTGACACAGTTTGACAGTCATTTATATATATGCATATATTGCAAAAAGGACAGGACAGGGGGAGGGGACGAAAATCTTTCACATTTAGACAAGCACTTAACAATTAACACTTAAGTGTGCAAATGAGATTTTATTTTCTTATTGATCTTGATTTTTTGTGTTTTATATATATTCACTTAATGGCTTCTTGATTGTTCAATTTATATGTATTCAGATGCGTATACATATAATTGCACACACTTTTCAGATTTAATTTAATTTATTCAACATTTATGTACATATATAGATGTATATAAAAAGAGTGTTTGTTTTCGCGCCTTTATCTTGCTTTTGTTTTAATTTGCTTGTTTATTAATTTGATTTAATTTCGTCGTATTTGTAGTTTATAATTTTATTTTAATTTTCTCCAATTAGTTGGCAATTTTTCAATTTTCCTTTTCTTTCAATTTAATTTTATTTTAATGGCTGCCAGTTTTCTTTGTTCTGGCTGGTCACAACAGGTGCAGAGTTATGGCTGCACAGTTTTGCAGGCATTGAGTCGCGTTCGCGTTAGTCTTTGGTCGATTGAGATGAAAAGAAAATGGCTCGCTTTTTATGTATTTTTTTTCTTTCCACAATTAATTTTATTTTATTGCATTAGTTGAATTATTATAATTATATTTTTTTTTTCTCCTCTCGTCTCTCTCTCGCCACACACAGCACTCTCTACTCGTGTGTGTGTGTGTGAGTGAGTATATATATAATAATTTGTCGATATAAAATAGTTTGTGGTTAGTGGCACAGTCGCAGTGTGATTGACTAGTTATAATTAATGTTAATTATTTAGCGGTAGAAACTCTGCGCGCGCTCAAATCGACACACAAACAAACACCCAGCGACGACGACAACGACGACCAATAATTTTTAGTTTTAATTGCAATTGCAAGTAGAGTTTATTTAGAACGCAGCGAATGATCCGCACTCGGCGACGGCTACGAAAGACAATTGCAGTTCGTAGGCCATCAGCAACCATGCAAGCACAACACCAATACTTTCAACGCTCGCACGAACTCATCAAAGCTCGTACGAACATCCAAAGTACGGCAGTTGCAGTGTTGTTGGTACATTCGTGCTTTTCAACCAAATACTGGGTTCTTTAGTTGGCAGTCTTATGTTATGCTCAACAGTTCTGCTAAATTATAACAGAGCTATCGGCCAATGTGTCGTGTATCGTGTGCCTGCGTGTGTGTGTTAGTGAGTGTATGCGCTCAGAGCATCTTTACAGTATTGTTAGTGTATATGTGTGTGTATGTGTACATGTTCATCTTTGTTATTTTTCCTCGAGACAATTAAGCTGAGTGTTCGTTAACAATAACTTATTTTATAAACATTAATGGCTGGATATTTACAGGTTAAAAATAGTATAAACAGGGACTGACATCAAGTATTATGGTGAACAAAAATACATGAAAGGGATGGAGACTATGCAGATTCAAAAAGGTAACAATTTACAATGTGCAAATGCGTCCAATTGAAACTACATAGAATCCTGACCTACGACACACAAACAAAAAGTGTTCATGTGATTTTTCTTCTTCTTTTCATTTCAGGGTAAAAAGAGTAATTGCTAATAGAAAAAAAAAAGGGTGAGTATTCTATTATTTTTTTTTTTGGTCAAGACAATGTGAGTATTCATTTTTAAATACAAAATTATAAAATTACAAAATTTCTAACAATGTGCACTCATTTCTTTTCAGCTATGGGGCCTACGCTGACTGCACGTTTTAATGGGTGAGTAATGTATGTAAAGTATATACTTGAATTGTGTTTGAAGATGCTAAACTGAATTTTCTTTTGATTTTTATGTGGACGCTGCTGCCAGTTGCCGTTGCTAGGGACGCCACACTGATGTTGCCATACAGCGATGTTGCTCTTCTTCTTCCTCTTCTTCTGCTTGTAACTTTGTGTTGTTGTTGCCTCTGCCATGGAAATGGCAAAAGCGGAGTAGCTGTCGTAACTTGAAATGGAGATGCCCCTGCCGGACATCAGGTGAGTAGAGGCCAATGTGCAGCAGTACTACAAGTGCTCCAATGTGCACCTGGGACTGCCGCTGTGGCCATAGTGTTGGCATTGGAAATGGCCTATTAGGCCGCTGCGACTGCTGCTCGTCCAGTTGGAGGCATGCTGCTGCTTCCGCCGTTGGATCGCCCAGGCGCCCATCCAGTTGGATGAGGATGAGGATGAGGATGCTGCGAAGCGCAAGTGAGACGCCGCCATGCCCAGCTGCCACTGTCGTGGCCAGAGTGATTTGCAGCCTGCTGCCTCTGCCTCCGCTGGTGCCTCTGCTGCTGCCTCTGCCGATGCCTCTTCTGCTGTTGGGGATTCTGCTGCTGCCTCTGCTGTTGAGGATTCAACTGCTGCCTCTGCTGCTGCTTCTCAGGTGTGGCCAAGTTGCCACCAGATGGGCAAGGTAATGGACCTCGCCAGAGTTGCTGCTGCTGCTGCTGCTGACCCAGATGTGGATTTCTCGCCAGGATTAGTGGCCGCCAGATCGACCGAAATCGACCCAGCCGAAGTTGATGTCTTGGATTGCCCCCATTTTGCTACTCTCAGGCATTTTATGTGCCTGAAAATAAACAAAAAGAATGTAATATACAAACTCAAATGCATTCTCACACTCTTGGAGGCGCCACCAAGGATCATCGTAATGGAGCCCAGTGCCGTAGAAACGGCATTAGCGCTTTCAGTCTATCGTGGAGGAGTTGCTGCGTCCGTTGAGGATTCCCTCGCCGCCGTCATTGATATGGCCAGATGTCGCCCATGGTGACATACTGGCTATTGGATAATGGCCAATTGAAGGCTCGAAGCAGCAATCACGCTGCCATCGTAGGTGGTGCCAGTGGGATACAGGATTGGATTCAGGAGTTGCCATAATTGTTCACCCACAATCTGCCGCCACCGCTGGAGAAGCCACTTGCTCCAGCATGCGGTATGATGTGGGCGATTTGTAGTCATCATCGTTTTGTTTTGTTGCCAGTTGGCGTCGCATTTGTTGAGCGTCGCATGGATGCCAGATCTGGCGTTGTAGAACGCCGCAAGTTGCTCTTTTTGTTGTTGTTGTTGTTGTTGTGGTTGCCACCGGGTGGCATGCCGCCATTGGTGCAAGCAGGTGTTGCCACATCTGCTTTATAGCTGTTGCACAAAAAACAGGTGGCAACTTGTGAACCTGCAAAGACTCGTAATTTTTACATTAATATTTTTTTATTAATAATATTTTTTTATATTTTCTTGCAGAGCTCGCCAAGGATTTGCCAGGATTGCACAATTGCCGCAGGATCGAGCATTTTGTGGCCCAAGCTGGATGGGAAGACTGCCAAGAAGCTCGCCATACGATTCCTGCCAGCGATGCTGCCTATTTGACGCAGCAACAAGCATCTGGCAATTGGAAAAAAAATTGCTATTGAAATTATGCTGCTCCAATGTAGCTGAGTTGCTGCCACTAGAGGGACGATTCAATTGTGTTGGATGGATCCAATGTTCATGTAGCTGCTGCTCCTGCTTCTTCAGCTCCTCACTCCCACGATGCCTGCAACATTCTGTTGCACAATGGATTTTTGGAGGTGACAGAAGGCTCACAAATGGAATTGCCGATTTTGTATGAAGATTCTGCAACTCGCTGGACATCGATGCGAACGGGTACTGCTCTCTCTCCAATTTGCCACTACATTGGGAAGATGGCAGTCCGCTCTCGTTGTTCAGACATTGAAGCTGCGTATTGGCCAAATTTTGATGCTCTAGATGCCACGAGCCGGAAATGCCACTGACGTGGCAATTGGTGATTTTCAGCAGTTTTATATTGATGTTTGACTGCCAATTGAGGGACGCATTATTTTTGTTGTTTTGGATGCTAGATGCTGGATGCTTTATGGTAAGTAGATTTACTGTATAACTCTGTACTATAGAGTTTTATATATGTTGTGGCTGATTTTGTTCCTTTTTTTCTTTATTTCCATGTTCATAATCATAATGAAAATAATGGATATAATGGAGTATATTGACTGCCACCGATCAATGCTGTGAGACGTTTGTGCTTTTTCTCGTCTCTGTTGCGGCCAACTTTCAACGCTTTTTGGCTGATGTTTTGTTTGCGATTGCAAACTTATTGGATACAATTCTGTTGCGTCCGCAATGGGCGTCCAAATTGAACACAATTCGCTGCTATACGTAAACGGAAGAGAGTAAGTATTATTTGTATTTATTGTGTTTTTCATTTCGATTTTTAATGACTCATTCTTATTATTTTTTTTTTAATTTTGCAGGTCTCCGGATAGAAGATTTCAGGAAATTCAACTTCTTCGACACCCAAATCAAGCGGATATGGATGGATATGTACGATAACGACATCGTCGGCAGTCACCAGTGTATCCTTTCTACCCTCCATTATATTATTACTCAGGTGAGTGTTTTTGCGTCCATTATGATTTTTATTTACTGTTTCAAATGCTGCCGCCTTGTTTGTGGCAGCCATGGCAGTATTTATTGTATTGTTAATATTATTTTTGTAAATGAAGTTAGTGTTGTATTTATTCATAAATTTAGAGTTTCATTGGCTTGGGCTACTTGTTTTTTCGTAATTGTGCTAGATAGTAACTCTTTTATTATCTCTAACAGAGCATCCATTCTTTGGCCCATTGAGGCAATTGCTTCAGTATTCTGATTAATCGCTGCTCTAAAATATTCATCGCGTTGTTGTTGTTGTTGCTGTTGTTGGCCAATTTGTTGGCCGAGATTTGGCTGCTGTTGCTGGTGTTGCTGCTCCTGTACCTGCTGCTCAGATCGTAGCTTCTCCTGAAACTGAATTAAATGGCGGCTGGCTGGTCCAGATACAGCTTGCGATGAAGACTTTATGCCGTTGCCCGATTTGGCAATCTGACTGTAAGTCGGCTGCTTTGGCTTACTCTTGCTGTTATTTTGGTTGTTGTTGTTGTTGTTGTTATTGTTGCCCCTAACGGGCGTATAATGCTGCTGAGCTGGCTTCTGCTTCTGTTGTTTTTGCTGCTGCTGCTGCTTTTTAGCAGAATGTTGCTGCTGATTTTTAGCTGTTTCCTGCTGTTGTTGATTTTGCTGCTGCTTCTGCTTCTGCTTCGGCGTATTTGGCTGCTGCTGCTGCTGGCTTCGCTGGCTTCGTTGGCGTTGACGTGGAAAAATTTTACTTAATGAAAAGCCATTCTCCAAAATGTTTGCCATTTCGGCTCTGGCCTTGTTTGCAGATAATTTAGCTTGCTCCTCCTTGAATATTCGGCATCCTTTGTAGCTAGCTATGTGTGCGCCCTGGCAATTGGCACACTTGGCTGGTGTGTCCCTTGCCTTGACGCACTCAGTTGTTGCATGTCTACCAGCACATTTCAGACAGACGAATTGGCGACGACAATAATTCCTTGTATGTCCAAATGCCTGGCAGCGATGGCACTGGACCGGATCTATGCGTTTCAATTGCTTCTCAACGATGACATCTTGGTTGCCCAAATGCTCGATCCTGCGGCATTTGTGCAATCCCGGCGAATCCTTGGCGAGCTCTGCAAGAAAAAATAAAATAAAAAAAATATTATTATCCAGCATCCAAAACAACAAAAAAAAAAAAAAAGGGGCGTCCCTTAATTGGCAGGCAAACACCAATATAAAACTGCTGAAAAATCAGCAATTGCCACGTCAGTGGCATTTCCGGCTCGTGGCATCTAGAGCATCAAAATTTGGCCAATACGCAGCTTCAATGTCTGAACAACGAGAGCGGACTGCCATCTTCCCAATGTTGTGGCAAATTGGAGAGAGAGCAGTACCCGTTTGCATCGATGTCCAGCGAGTTGCAGAATCTTCATACAAAATCGGCAAATCCAATTGTGAGCCTTCTGTCATCTTCAAAAAAATCCATTGTGCAACAGAATGTTGCAGGCATCGTGGGAGTGAGGAGCTGAAGAGGCAGGAGCAGCAGCTACATGAACATCGGATTCATCCAACATATTCAAATTGTCCCTCTAGTGGCAGCAACTCAGCTACATTGGAGCAGCAGAAATTCTCTGGCAATTTCTCCAATTGCCAGATGCTTGTTGCTGCGACAAATAGGCAGCATCGCTGGCAGGAATCGTATGGCGAGCTTCTTGGCAGTCTTCCCATCCAGCTTGGGCCACAAAATGCTCGATCCTGCGGCATTTGTGCAATCCCGGCGAATCCTTGGCGAGCTCTGCAAGAAAATATAAAATAAAAAAATATTATTATCCAGCATCCAAAACAACAACAAAAAAAAAAAAAAGGCGTCCCTTAATTGGCAGGCAAACATCAATATAAAACTGCTGAAAATCACCAATTGCCACGTCAGTGGCATATCCGTCTCGTGGCATCTAGAGCATCAAAATTTGGCCAATATGCAGCTTCAACATCTGAACAGCGAGCGCGGACTACTATCTTCTTGCCAATGTAGTGGCAAATTGGCAAGAGAGCAGTACCCGTTCGCATCGATGTCCAGCGAGTTGCAGAATCTTCATATAAAATCGGCAAATCCACTTGCATCGTGGGAGTGAGGAGCTGAAGAGACAGGAGCAGCAGCTACATGAACATCGGATCCATCCAACATATTCAAATCGTCACTCGCAGTGGCAGCAACTCAGCTACATTGGAGCAGCAGAAATTCTATGGCAATTTTTCCAATTGCCAGATGCTTGTTGCCGCGCCATATAGGCAGCATCGCTGGCAGGAATTGAATGGCGAGCTTCTTGGCAGTCTTCTCATCCAGCTTGGGCCACAAAATGCTCGATCCTGCGGCATTTGTGCCATCCTGGCGAATCCTTGGCGAGCTCTGCAAGAAAACATATAAAAATATTATTAATAAAAAATATTAATGTAAAAATTACGAGTCTTTGCAGGTTCACAAGTTGCCACCTGTTTTTGTGCAACAGCTATAAAGCAGATGTGGCAACACCTGCTTGCACCAATGGCGGCATGCCACCTACTGGCAACCACAACAACAACAAAATGAGCAGCTTGCGGCGTTCTGCAACGCCAGATCTGGCATCCATGCGACGCTCAACAAATGCGACGCCAACTGGCAACAACAACAACAAAACGATGATGACAACAAATTGCCCACATCATACCGCATGCTGGAGCAAGTGGCTGCTCCAGCGGTGGCGGCAGATTGTGGGTGAACAATTATGGCAACTCCTGAACCCAATCCTGCATCCCACTGGCACCATCAACGATGGCAGCGTGATTGCTGCTTCGAGCCTCCAATTGGCCTTTATCCAATAGCCAGAGTGTCACCATGGGCGACATCTGGCCATATCAATGACGGCGGCGAGGGAAACCTCAACGGACGCAGCAACTCCTCCACAATAGACTGACAGCGTTAAAATGCCGTTTCTACGGCACTGGGCTCCATTACGATGATCCTTGGCGGCGCCTCCAAGAGTGTGAGAATGCATTTGAGTTTGTATATTACATTCTTTTTGTTTATTTTCAGGCACATAAAATGCCTGAGAGTAGCAAAATGGGGGCAATCCAAGACATCACCACCAGCCGGGTCGATTCTGGTCGATCTGGCGGCCACTAATCCTGGAGAGAAATCCACATCTGGGTCAGCAGCAGCAGCAGCAGCAACTCTGGCGAGGTCCATTACCTTGCCCATCTGGTGGCAACTTGGCCACACCTGATAAGCAGCAGCAGAGGCAGCAGAAGGGGCAGCAGAGGCAGCGGCGGAGGCACCAGCGGAGGCAGAGGCACCAGCGGATGGAGAGGCAGCAGGCTGCAAATCACTCTGGCCACGACAGTGGCAGCTGGTCATGGCGGCGTCTCGCTTGTGCGTCGCAGCATCCTCATCCTCATCCTTATCCTCATCCAACTGGATGGGCGTCTGGGCGATCCAACATCGGAAGCAGCAGCGTGCCCCCAACTGGACGAGCAGCAGTCGCAGCGGCCTAATAGGCCATTTCCAATGCCATCGAGTGTGGCCACAGCGGCAGTCCCAGGTGCATATGGGAGCACTTGCAGTACTGCTGCACATTGGCCTCTACTCACCTGATGTCCGGCAGGGGCATCACCATTTCAATTTTCGGCAGCTACTCTGCTTTTGCCATTTCCATGGCAGAGGCAACAACAACACAAAGCTACAAGCAGAAGAAGAGGAAGAAGAAGAGCAACATCGCTGCATGGCAACATCTGTGTGGCGTCCCTAGCCACGGCAACTGGCAGCAGCGTCCACATAAAATTCAAAAGAAAATTCAGTTTAGCATCTTCAAACACAATTTAAGTATATACTTTACTACATACATTACTCACCCATTAAAACGTGCAGTCAGCGTAGGCCCCATAGCTTAAAAGAAATGAGTGCACATTGTTAGAAATTTTTGTAATTTTGTAATTTTTGTATGAATACTCACATTGTCTTGACCAAAAAAATAATAGAATTTTTCTATTAGCCAATAATCTTTTACCCTGAAATGAAAAGAAGAAGAAAAATCACATGAACACTTTTTGTTTGTGTGTCGTAGGTCAGGATTCTATGTAGTTTCAATTGGACGCATTTGCATATTGTAAATTGTTACCTTTTGAATCTGCATAGTCTCCATCCCTTTCATGTATTTTTGTTCACCATAATACTTGATGCCAGTCCCTGTTTATACTATTTTTAACCTGTAAATATCCAGCCATTAATGTTTATAAAATAAGTTATTGTTAACGAACACTCAGCTTAATTGTCTTGAGGAAAAATAACAAAGATGAACATGTACACATACACACACACATACACTAACAATACTGTAAAGATGCTCTGAGCGCATACACTCACTAACACACACACACGATACACGATACACGACACATTGGCCGATAGCTCTGTTAAATTTTAGCAGAACTGTTGAGCATAACATAAGACTGTCAACTAAAGAACCCAGTATTTGGTTGAAAAGCACGAATGTACCAACAACACTGCAACTGCCGTACTTTCGATGTTCGTACGAGCTTTGAAAGTTCGTGCGAGCGTTGGAAGTATTGGTGTTGTGCTTGCATGGTTGCTGATGGCCGACGAACTGCAATTGTCTTTCGTAGCCGTCGCCGAGTGCGGATCATTCGCTGCGTTCTAAATAAACTCTACTTGCAATTGCAATTAAAACTAAAAATTATTGGTCGTCGTTGTCGTCGTCGCTGGGTGTTTGTTTGTGTGTCGATTTGAGCGCGCGCAGAGTTTCTACCGCTAAATAATTAACATTAATTATAACTAGTCAATCACACTGCGACTGTGCCACTAACCACAAACTATTTTATATCGACAAATTATTATATATATACTCACTCACACACACACACACGAGTAGAGAGTGCTGTGTGTGGCGAGAGAGAGACGAGAGGAGAAAAAAAAAAAGCCCAGCATATCTGGATGTCTTAAGGACCAAAGGTCTTAGCAGGCGAGCTACCCGGGCCAAATTAGCTATCCAAGCTACTGGACTCAACAAAATCAATAGGTTCCGGGGTTCGTTCGTTGAACGCTTACTTTCTCTTGACTCGCCTGCGACTCAAGATCTGCCACCCGCGGCTCAAGACTTGCCACCTGCGGCTCTAGACCTGCCACCTGCGGCTCAAGACCTGCCACCCGCGGTTCAAGACTTGCCACTCGCGGCTCAAGACTTGCCACCCGCGGCTCAAGACCTGCCACCCGCGGCTCAAAACTTGCCACCAGCATATCAAGACCCGCCACTCACGGCTGATGTCCCGCCATCTGAGTCCTCCATGGACTTTTCTGACTTGGAGTACGACTTCAATGAAAACGACGATCTAGTCAAACGTCTATAAAAAGCTGAAGTCACTTCAAACTGGTATCATCTCGCTCGCCCCTTCTATCTGCTGTCCAGGATTCTTCGCTACTACCAGAACGAAATAAACGAAGCCTAAGTACCCTAATACACCTAATCTTTTTCTTCCAAGTAAGTCGTTACCTAACTTGTACACAACAGGCTCTAATACTTATTTTCGGCAAAGGGGGCAGGCTGCATTAGGTCTGCTGGCTTACTGTTTGGCTTAATCGGGATATAGTTACTAGCTGATCCTTCTAACTTGGTAACTCTGTTAACTTCTAAATCATGTTTGTCGCAGTCTTTCTATTTTTGTGGGCTCTTAATTGATTTGCGGCAAAGAGGGTGGCCAGCTCTTGGTCGGAGGGTTTGCTGTAGTAGGGTCTTAAATGCTTTTCTTTTCTCCATCCTTTCTCCCTCCTAGGCCCAAATTATCTAAAACCAGGACAAGTACCAGCTAGCCAACTTCCTTACCACTCCCAATCAACTTTTTGCTATGAATAACCTAAAGATTATCTCATGGAACGCTGCTGGCGTTCTGAATAAACTTTCTGAGCTCGTTTCCCATATTCACCAGTTTGGCATTGATATTGTCATTATTTCTGAAACTCACCTAGTTGACTCTGACTCCATCGATATTGTTGGCTATCATGCTTATACTGCTAATCACCCTTCAAACAACCGTCGAGGTGGCTCTGCCATTATTGTGAATAAAAATATTGATCACATTGCTCTCCCAACCATTATTACACAAGCTGTCCAATGTACCCCCATTAGTATCTCCTTCTCTGACCAACCATTACTTAATCTTGCTGCTATCTATTGTCCTCCTCTTCGTGGTTTCACGTCTGCGGCTTTTGAGCTTATCTTTAAGTTATTTGAGCCACGCTTCCTCATTGCTGGTGATTGGAACGCCAAGCACAGTTGGTGGGGAAACTCTCGTGCCTGCAAACGGGGAAATGAGCTTATAGCTTGCCTTAGGTCTCACAATTATAATATCTTAGCCACTGGCTCCCCCACCCACTTTCCGTATGACCAACGCAAAAGACCCTCTGCTATTGATTTTGCCATTTACTGTGGCATCCACACTAACTGTTTACATATCGAATCCTCCATTGACCTTGGCTCTGATCATCTTCCACTGACAATTAACTTTTCTAACAAACCTAATGTTATTCCTTTCAAAAAACCTACCCTCTCGGCTAATGCCTGTATTAAGAAATTCCACTTATGGCTCAATCAGAATATTCATCTTAACACTGAAATCTCTTCTGGTCTTGACATTGATGATGCTGTTGATATTCTTACTAGAAACATTCACCAAGCAGCCACCTTTGCTTCTTGTAATTCTGCTTACTTGCCATCAAACAGCAGATTTCGTATCCAATATACCCCCAATCGTCACATACAAAATTTACTTATTGCCAAAAGATTCTTTAAGTATAATCACCTAATGCTTCGTAATGCTGAAGCCAGAAGTTTGCATAGAATAACCTCTAAGCGTCTTAAAAAAGCTCTCGAAACTAATAAAGCCAGACGCATGGATCGTACCCTCTTATCCATTGATCCTAAAGATCGATATAGTATGCAGAAACTCTGGAAATTTACCAAGCAAATTAAAAGACAGCCAATGCCTAACCTTCCAGTCCGACACTATGTCCATTGTTCCAGTGATGCTCCTAGCTGGTGCAAAACTCCTTTAGAAAAAGCCGAAGCCTTTTCCCTTCACCTCGAAGAGAGATTTAAACCTTTTCTGCTAAACTCCAACGCTGAACGTTCTGATATTGAAAACTGCTTAGCCACCTCCACTTTGCCTCTGCAGAACACACCTATTTTTCGTCCCGTTACCCTTCCTGAAATAAAAATCATAATCAAAAGCCTCTGCAACAATAAAGCACCTGGTCTTGATAAAATTGACAACAGAGCCATCAAGTGCCTTCCTGATTCTGCTCTCTTATATCTAACCCTAATCTTTAATAATGTCTTCCGCTACGGTCATTTTCCTCAACAATGGAAAGTTGCTGTTGTTACAATGATACCAAAACCTGGCAAACCCACTGAGGAACTTGCTTCCTATAGACCAATCAGCCTTCTTTCTGGTTTCTCCAAAATTCTTGAACGCCTCATACTAAAGCGACTATTTGAATCTCCTGTCTTTTGTAAATATATTCCTAACCATCAATTCGGCTTTCGCTACCAGCACAGCTGTGATCAGCAGTTGACCCGTGTCACTCAGTTTATACTTAATGCTTTTGAAAGGAACCAATACTGCTCTGCTGTTTTTCTGGATATCCAAGAAGCATTTGATCGAGTCTGGCATCCTGGCCTTCTTTACAAGCTTAAATCCATTCTATCTCCTGCCCTATACTCGGTGCTGTCTAATTATTTAACTGACCGGTCCTTTATGGTTGAATCCCACAAGGGTGCAAGATCGACTCCCAAAAGTATTTTGGCTGGTGTTCCGCAGGGTAGTGTTTTGGGACCTATCCTTTACACGGTCTACACTGCTGATCTACCAACTCCCGATACTACACATGTCAACCCTCCTTGTAATTCTGTTTCCTTGCTAGCCACCTATGCTGATGACACTGTTGTAATATCAGCCTCTGATTCTGTCACCACTGCTGTTTGTCAAGTTGAAACCATACTGGATTCTCTTACCACCTGGACAAATAAATGGTGCATTAAAATCAATGCGAGTAAAACTGCACATGTGCTCTACACCCTACGAGATATTTCAGAATTCAGGTTTTCATGTCCCTCACCTAAAATTATGGGCCAGCCAATCTCCACTAAGGATTCACATGCTTACCTTGGTGTCAAACTTGATAGAAAACTAAATTTCTGTAAACACATCAGTTCTCTAGTTTCTAAACTAAGAAGCCGCAGATCAAAACTTCAATGGCTCATTTGTAAAGATAGCCGGCTACACCTCGACTGTAAAACTCTGCTTTATAAGCAGCTTATTGCGCCCGTTTGGCAGTACGCTCTCCCTATCTGGGGCTCTCTGTCGAGCCAAACTCAGGTCAACAGAGTAACTATTTTTCAGAATATTACTCTTAGATCAATCACTGATGCTGACTGGTTTACCAGAAACTCTACTATCCATCATGCCCTCAAAATCAGTACTATAGAGGAAGCTTATGAAAAATTTTCTGCTAGCCATGCTGTTAGACTTAGTCGACACTTTAATATTGAAGCCAGAAGACTTATTGTCGCCCCCTACATACCATTCCGCCTTGCATTAAGCCGGCCAAGATACATTCAACAAATGAACAAGCACTTCCTACCCCTTCAGCAATTCACGGCTCCTATTCCTACTGTGAGAAGAGCTTGTCCTTTACCCAGTCTTCATGACCTTCAAAGTAAAAAAGAATTTTTACTTCAAAAAATAAGTGAGCTTCGCTCCAGACTCCCGTTTAACCCTGATTCCACTGAAAGAACCTTTATGCTTCGCTTCTCTATGTCTGCTGATCACATTACGGATATCACGAGAGGACTTCGTTCTCTAAATTATGAACTCCTTGATACTGAATGGCAAATTGCTACTATTGCTGATCCTAATATTCAACCTATAAATCTTTCACTGCCAAATCCTAGGCCGCTACTTACATCACCCCCTCCACTTTATTCGTTACCGCCTCCTGCTGCTGCATCTAATGTAAGAAGACACAGCCTTTTCGCCCTTGGTCTTAGAAGAGATAATTTACGACTGAGGATCAGTGAGCTACGTGCTGCGCTCCCATATGATCCAGACTCTTCCGATGATGTCATCACTTTTCAATTCCCAATAGACATAACGCGAATGAATAACATCATTCGAATACTTCGTTCTGTTGAAGACGATCTTCGAGAGACTGAACGTCTAATTGCCAACCGCTGATAATAAACTTCATTAAATCACTGCTACTACGCCGTTTTGTCTGTAATCTGTTAGATGAGCTGCTCCTTGGCAGTTATATAACTTTGCACCATCCCTTCTTGGCTTGAATTTCCTGCTGAAGATGTCAACACACCTGTAGCAATATAGATGCCATAACTTATTGTCT
Organism: Drosophila quinaria; assembly: GCA_035047525.1. Lineage (NCBI taxonomy): Eukaryota > Metazoa > Arthropoda > Insecta > Diptera > Drosophilidae > Drosophila > Drosophila quinaria. The sequence goes on along the minus strand of JAWNPO010000483.1, from coordinate 27,012 downwards.
TTAATAATTCTGTTTGGTCTACTGCTCTTTGGCAGTTAAAAACTTTGAATAACCACCCGTCGACAATGCTGTCAACTCACTAGCAATATGATGCTATCTTAAGCTAATCAGCATTTATTAATGCTAAAATCCGATCCTGTGTTTCACGAGTTCACCTTTTGTTCAACTGTGATGCTCTGGATTTAATTCAATGGTCCAAATTTTTGGTCCATTGCATTGTTCGCTTCATGTCAAACTCTCCTTTTTTCTAATTTGCTTAATTTCAACGGTTCTTGTTTCTTTCCAAGCAATCAATCTGGCTGATAATTAATCATTTAACGTCTACTTAATGTCCAACTTTATGCTTTACAAGTTTGTTAATTTTAATCTAAATTCCTTTTTCAGTACCTTTGCTGATTAGCTTGGGCTTTTTCTAAGTTTTTCCCAAGCTTATTTTCCTTTCCTTCTGTTCATTACTTTTACTTATTTAATCAATTACACAATTAGCTAATATCTTAAGCCTGCTTGGTCAACTGCCCTTTCGGCTGTAATAAAACTTTGCACCCACACTCTGCTAGTATCACCGATGCTGCTGCCAACGATCACCACCTGAATTGACAATGTGTCATCACTACCAATATGAGCTACCTCCAGCTAATCAGCATTTATTAATGCTAAAATCTGATCCTGTGCTTCACGAGCTAACCTTCTGTTCAACTGTGATGCCCCGGTTTTAATTAAATGGTCCAAATTATTGGTCCGTTACTTTGTTCGCTTCATGTCAAACTCTCCTTTTTTCAAATTTGCTTAATCTCAACGGTTCTTGTTTCTTTCCAAGCAATTAATCTGTCTGATAATTAATCATTTAACGTCTACTTAATGTCCAACTTTATACTTTACAAGTTTGTTAATTTTAATTAATCTAAATTTCTTTTTCAATACTTTATCTGGTTAATCTGGGATTTTTCTAAGTTTTTCCCAAGTTTATTTTCCTTTCCTTCTTTTCATTACTTTTACTTATTTAATCAATAGCACAAATTACTAATGTCTTAAGCCTGCTTGGTCAACTGCCCTTTCGGCTGTGTTAAAACTTTGCACCCACACTCTGCTAGTATCACTGATGCTATGCCTTTGTTTACCTCCTGAAATGGACTTTGTGTTACAACTAGCTTTATGCTTGCTACCTACCGATTTGTACTCTACACTAATCAGCATTTATTAATGCTAAAATCTGATCCTGTGCTTCACGAGCTAACCTTCTGTTCAACTGTAATGCCCCGGTTTTAATTAAATGGTCCAAATTATTGGTCCGTTTCATTGTTCGCTTCATGTCAAACTCTCCTTTTTCTAATTTGCTTAATCTCAACGGTTCTTGTTTCTTTCCAAGCAATTAATCTGTCTGATAATTAATCATTTAACGTCTACTTAATGTCCAACTTTATACTTTACAAGTTTGTTAATTTTAATTAATCTAAATTTCTTTTTCAATACTTTATCTGGTTAATCTGGGATTTTTCTAAGTTTTTCCCAAGTTTATTTTCCTTTCCTTCTTTTCATTACTTTTACTTATTTAATCAATAGCACAAATTACTAATGTCTTAAGCCTGCTTGGTCAACTGCCCTTTCGGCTGTGTTAAAACTTTGCACCCACACTCTGCTAGTATCACTGATGCTATGCCTTTGTTTACCTCCTGAAATGGACTTTGTGTTACAACTAGCTTTATGCTTGCTACCTACCGATTTGTACTCTACACTAATCAGCATTTATTAATGCTAAAATCTGATCCTGTGCTTCACGAGTTAACCTTCTGTTCAACTGTAATGCCCCGGTTTTAATTAAATGGTCCAAATTATTGGTCCGTTTCATTGTTCGCTTCATGTCAAACTCTCCTTTTTCTAATTTGCTTAATCTCAACGGTTCTTGTTTCTTTCCAAGCAATTAATCTGTCTGATAATTAATCATTTAACGTCTACTTAATGTCCAACTTTATACTTTACAAGTTTGTTAATTTTAATTAATCTAAATTTCTTTTTCAATACTTTATCTGGTTAATTTGGGATTTTTCTAAGTTTTTCCCAAGTTTATTTTCCTTTCCTTCTTTTCATTACTTTTACTTATTTAATCAATAGCACAAATTACTAATGTCTTAAGCCTGCTTGGTCAACTGCCCTTTCGGCTGTATTAAAACTTTGCACCCACACTCTGCTAGTATCACTGATGCTATGCCTTTGTTTACCTCCTGAAATGGACTATGTGTTACAACTAGCATTATGCTTGCTACCTACCGATTTGTACTTAACGTTTGGCTGATTTCCATTTTCCAAATTTTAACATCTTTTGGCCTATTTATTGATCTGATTGGGTTTTTCTGGGGTTTTTCCCAATCCTTTGCAACAAATGTTGGATCATTTAAGTTCTGAATACCCCCAGATTGTATTCTAAACTGTTCTTAATTACTTCCAAATTTAAATGTTTTCTAAATATGTACATCTACTAACTTGTTTACTGATCTGATTGGGTTTTTCTGGGGTTTTCCCCAATCCTTGCAGCAAATGTTGGATCATTTATAGTTCTGAATACCCCCAGATTGTATTCTAAACTTTTTCCAAATTTCATGGACAGCCACTATATATCTATGGTTTTACCCAGAGTGTTACAATTTCTAAGTAAACTTGCCAAATGATCAATCCGCTTGCCTGTTCGGGGACTGGGGGCCCTGCCTTAAAATGGCATGTGCAGCCTCAGGCGAACAGGCCCATTACCACGATTGCTACATCCCTCTGGACTCAACTTGTGAACTGATAATATCAGCCCGATTGCCTGTTCGGGTACTGGGGGCCCTGCCTTAAAATGGCATGTGCAGCCTCAGGCGAACAGGCCCATTACCACTATTGCTACATCCCTCTGGACTCAACTTGTGAACTGATAGTATCAGCCCGATTGCCTGTTCGGGGACTGGGGGCTCAACCTTAATGGTTGAGATCCTCAGGCGAACAGGCCAATAACCACGATTGCTACATCCCTCTAGACTCAACTTGTGAACTGATAGTATCAGCCCGATTGCCTGTTCGGGTACTGGGGGCCCTGCCTTAAAATGGCATGTGCAGCCTCAGGCGAACAGGCCCATTACCACGATTGCTACATCCCTCTGGACTCAACTTGTGAACTGATAATATCAGCCCGATTGCCTGTTCGGGTACTGGGGGCCCTGCCTTAAAATGGCATGTGCAGCCTCAGGCGAACAGGCCCATTACCACGATTGCTACATCCCTCTGGACCCAACTTGTGAACTGATAGTATCAGCCCGATTGTCTGTTCGGGGACTGGGGGCTCTACCTTAATGGTTGAGATCCTCAGGCGAACAGGCCAATAACCACCATTGCTACATCCCTCTGGACTCAACTCGTGCTCTGCCTCAGGCGAACAGGCTCACCTCAACCTATTTGTGCTACCTGGAAATTACCTGTTAGAAAACTATTTGAAATTACTTATCTGCAAATTGTAACACACTGTTTAAAAACTGAAGGAATCACGTGGTCCCCTCGAGGGCGCAAGTGATCTAGGATTCAGTGCCACGGTCCTTAGACCATTATTTGGTGTGCACTGAGTCCATTTTGTCTATATGTGTTCATGCAACAGGCTGGCACATATTAATAAAAAAAAAAAAAAAAAAAAAACTTTTCTAATTTGCTTAATTTCAACGGTTCTTGTTTCTTTCCAAGCAATCAATCTGTCTGATAATTAATCATTTAACGTCTACTTAATGTCCAACTTTATACTTTACAAGTTTGTTAATTTTAATTAATCTAAATTTCTTTTTCAATACTTTTGCTGGTTAGTTTGGGTATTTTTCTAAGTTTTTCCCAAGCTTATTTTCATTTCCTTCTCTTCATTACTTTTACTTATTTAATCAATAGCACAAATGCTTATGTCTTAAGCCTGCTTCGTCAGCTGCCCTTTCGGCTATATTAAAACTTTGCACCCACACTCTGCTAGTATCACCGATGCTGCTGCCAATGTTTACCTCCTGAAATGGACAATGTGTCACCACTACCAATATGAGCTACCTCCAGCCAATCAGCAATTAGTAATGCTAAAATCTGATCCTGTGCTTCACGAGCTAACCTTCTGTTCAACTGTAATGCCCCGGTTTTAATTAAATGGTCCAAATTATTGGTCCGTTACATTGTTCGCTTCATGTCAAACTCTCCTTTTTTCTAATTTGCTTAATCTCAACGGTTCTTGTTTCTTTCCAAGCAATCAATCTGTCTGATAATTAATCATTTAACGTCTACTTAATGTCCAACTTTATAGTTTACAAGTTTGTTAATTTTAATTAATCTAAATTTCTTTTTCAATACTTTATCTGGTTAGTTTGGGATTTTTCTAAGTTTTTCCCAAGTTTATTTTCCTTTCCTTCTTTTCATTACTTTTACTTATTTAATCAATAGCACAAATTACTAATGTCTTAAGCCTGCTTGGTCAACTGCCCTTTCGGCTGTGTTAAAACTTTGCACCCACACTCTGCTAGTATCACTGATGCTACTGCCAATGTTTACCTCCTGAAATGGACTATGTGTTACAACTAGCTTTATGCTTGCTACCTACCGTTTTGTACTCAACACTAATCAGCATTTATTAATGCTAAAATCTGATCCTGTGCTTCACGAGCTAACCTTCTGTTCAACTGTGATGCCCCGGTTTTAATTAAATGGTCCAAATTATTGGTCCGTTACATTGTTCGCTTCATGTCAAACTCTCCTTTTTTCTAATTTGCTTAATTTCAACTATTCTTGTTTCTTTCCAAGCAATCAATCTGTCTGATAATTAATCATTTAACGTCTACTTAATGTCCAACTTTATGCTTTACAAGTTTGTTAATTTTAATTAATCTAAATTTCTTTTTCAATACTTTATCTGGTTAGTTTGGGCTTTTTCTAAGTTTTTCCCAAGTTTATTTTCCTTTCCTTCTTTTCATTACTTTTACTTATTTAATCAATAGCACAAATTACTAATGTCTTAAGCCTGCTTGGTCAACTGCCCTTTCGGCTGTGTTAAAACTTTGCACCCACACTCTGCTAGTATCACTGATGCTACTGCCAATGTTTACCTCCTGAAATGGACTATGTGTTACAACTAGCTTTATGCTTGCTACCTACCGATTTGTACTCAACGTTTGGCTGATTTCCATTTTCCAAATTTTAACATCTTTTGGCCTGTTTATTGATCTGATTGGGTTTTTCTGGGGTTTTCCCCAATCCTTTGCAACAAATGTTGGATCATTTAAGTTCTGAATACCCCCAGATTGTATTCTTAACTGTTCTTAACTACTTCCAAATTTAAATGTTTTCTAAATATATACATCTACTAACTTGTTTACTGATCTGATTGGGTTTTTCTGGGGTTTTCCCCAATCCTTGCAGCAAATGTTGGATCATTTATAGTTCTGAATACCCCCAGATTGTATTCTAAACTTTTTCCAAATTTCATGGACAGCCACTATATATCTATGGTTTTACCCAGAGTGTTACAATTTCTAAGTAAACTTGCCAAATGATCAATCCGCTTGCCTGTTCGGGGACTGGGGGCCCTGCCTTAAAATGGCATGTGCAGCCTCAGGCGAACAGGCCCATTACCACGATTGCTACATCCCTCTGGACTCAACTTGTGAACTGATAATATCAGCCCGATTGCCTGTTCGGGTACTGGGGGCCCTGCCTTAAAATGGCATGTGCAGCCTCAGGCGAACAGGCCCATTACCACTATTGCTACATCCCTCTGGACTCAACTTGTGAACTGATAGTATCAGCCCGATTGCCTGTTCGGGGACTGGGGGCTCAACCTTAATGGTTGAGATCCTCAGGCGAACAGGCCAATAACCACGATTGCTACATCCCTCTAGACTCAACTTGTGAACTGATAGTATCAGCCCGATTGCCTGTTCGGGTACTGGGGGCCCTGCCTTAAAATGGCATGTGCAGCCTCAGGCGAACAGGCCCATTACCACGATTGCTACATCCCTCTGGACTCAACTTGTGAACTGATAATATCAGCCCGATTGCCTGTTCGGGTACTGGGGGCCCTGCCTTAAAATGGCATGTGCAGCCTCAGGCGAACAGGCCCATTACCACAATTGCTACATCCCTCTGGACTCAACTTGTGAACTGATAGTATCAGCCCGATTGTCTGTTCGGGGACTGGGGGCTCTACCTTAATGGTTGAGATCCTCAGGCGAACAGGCCAATAACCACCATTGCTACATCCCTCTGGACTCAACTCGTACTCTGCCTCAGGCGAACAGGCTCACCTCAACCTATTTGTGCTACCTGGAAATTACCTGTTAGAAAACTATTTGAAATTACTTATCAGCAAATTGTAACACACTGTTTAAAAACTGAAGGAATCACGTGGTCCCCTCGAGGGCGCAAGTGATCTAGGATTCAGTGCCACGGTCCTTAGACCCTTATTTGGTGTGCACTGAGTCCATTTTGTCTATATGTGTTCATGCAACAGGCTGGCACATATTAATAAAAAAAAAAAAAAAAAAAAAAAATCGCCATCACCATCTTCATCCCCCATCACACAATACGGCTGATCAACACACCAAACGCCAAATCTCCGATACCTGCAGGCTCAAGGCGCACCAACGTCACGCGCTGAGCCGCACCATCTACATATAGTTTATCAAATTTTAATAATCTTAATTTAGCCACCTAAGTTATTATATGCACTAAACTAATTAACAAAATCTTTGGTTAATGTCCGCCCAGGGCACTAACTGAAAAAAGAAAAAAAAACACACACACACTTCTAAAATTAATAAAATAAAAAGTTTGTTTTTAATTTGAAATATTTTACTTTGTTATTTTTAAATTAGTTTAATAACTAGTATTGTTAACATTGAAAAACGAAAAAATTTGACTTTTTATTTAATTGTTAGGAAAATTAAAATATTTTAATTTCAGAAAAAATTTAATTTTTACTTGAACTGTAATGGATTGTCAATACATACTACAACTAAAACATATAGGAAATGATAAGAAAATTGTCAAATAAATGTAACGGTTTTTAGCACAGTCGAAGTAGGTCGTCGTTTTGTATAATTTTGAACAAATTTAATTTAAGGATCATTTTTTAGAAAACGTGTAAATAATGTAATATATTATTAGTCTATTGAAAGTTGTATCAAATATCTTGGAATGTGAAAAATAAATAAAAAAAAAATTTTTATATCGTAGGTAATTCGTATTCTAAATGTATGTAGGGTAATTTTTGGTTATAGTTAAGTAGGGTAATCTTGGGTGTCGTAAAGAATAAAAAATAAAATATTTTGAAGTAGTAATGAAATCGCCGTTCTGGAACTAAAGGTTTTGTGGTTCTGTCCATGATTGTGTTGTCTATCAATTCACAAACCAGAAAGAAAAATGGTTTTTGTGGTGTGACGTAGAAATACAATTGCGTTGAAGTGTGAGAGAGAGTGAAATGTATATATGGACTGGACTACTTGGCTTCCCATTCGCACTCGCATTAAGTATGGCAAAAGTTTAGCGCGCGCACACACATTTAAAACACTTAAAAATGTCGGGATGTCGAAAAAAAGTATGCAAAAATGCACTGTCTAATTTGGTTTATTCTCTCTCTCTCTCTCCCTTTTTTTTTTTTTTTATTTTAGATGGGTCAGTGATGTGTTGTATTGAAAGTAAATGGTAATACGTGCGTATTAAATAATTAAAACGAAGAAAAAATGGTTAAAAATTCACGAAATGAAGAACAAGAAGAGGAAAATCACGTCATCATCATCATCTCGTCGTCGTCGTCGTCATACTCCATCACTTATAAATATTAACTCGAATTTGATTAACGGAATCACACGTTTTAAAGAAACAATTGCCGAAACTTATTCTCGCCTCATATCGGTCTGCCATAATAAAACCAAACAGATTATTACTACATTGTAATCACTCGGCTACTATTAGGCTGAATCAAAATAAAAATCAATGGCGACAACAACAAAATTACAACTAAAATTCAAACTGGTAAGGAATAAGCACATCCTGTAAACGCAACACGTCGCATCTCATTGAATTCGTCCGAATTCACTGTGACACACCGTCACACGTCCGTTGTGATTTCCCAAATTACGTCCGTTTTATGAATGAACATCATAAAAATAAATCATACTGGACTTCGCAATAATATTACTATGATTTCTCTCTCTTCATCCACTATTCCACGTATATAAGTTAATAATAATAATAATAAGTTATAATAATTAAGTTAGTTAACAAATGGATAAAAATGGAAATGAATAATATGTTGAAATATGTTAGAAAAATGAAATGAATATTGTCTTTTTATTTTGGTTGTTGTTTTTATATGTGGATTTTTATTTCAGCCAAAAAAAATGAGAAAATTAAAGTTGGGCCAACATTTTCTATTGAATGTAGTATGTAATGTATGTATGTATGTATGTGTAAGAGGGTAGGCTTTAGTAGTAATGTAGTATATGAATGTGTGGGTTGGCTAGCTTGTTGTGTCAGGCATTCAGGGGAATCAGGAATCAGAAATTTAGCAAAAGCCTTTTTTTTTTTTGGTGTTTTTTCTGTTTTGTATGGATTTTCGGCTATTGGCTTGCGATTGGTTGTTTTTTGCGGTGATGGACAGATGGACAGATGGACAGATATGTCTACGACGTAATTTAAAAAAAAAAGAATGAATAACTGTTAGTGGACCAAATGTATCTGGTATATCTGGTTATTGTTTACAAGTTTTTTGTGTAATTTACAGCTAGAAATGAAATGCATTGATATTGTGTATTGTTGTATTGGTAATACGTGCCCTTCTATTTGATATTCAATTTTTATATACGGCCTTTTGGGTGGGTGTTTAGTTAGTTTCAGTTGAGTTGAGATCAGTCGGTTAAGCGGTTTAAACGTGTTACGCGTGTCAAATTTTTTCATAAAAAGTAAAAAGTAAAAAGTAATTTTCTGTGAAACATTTCTTCGCCGTATTTAATATACCGTGTGACCGTGTACCGTGTGCGTGTGTACTGTACTGTACTAATAAAGTACCAAAAAATTTAAACAATGAAAATCAATATTAAAAATACAAAGAACAGTGATACAGTGAATACACATGCAGTGTAAACGACGACACAGTTAATTGCAAAAACGAATAGTATATTTAAAAATATATATACTTTGTGATGTGTGTATATTCAATAAATATTTAAATTCAATAACTGTGCAAAATAAAAAATTGAATTAAAAGACTATCACGTAGACATATTCAACATCCAAAATTCAACAATTCAACAATTCAACAATTCAACAATTCAACTTCACCATTCAATATTCAACTTTAAATAAGACGACAAGGACAAGGAGCATCATCATCTATTTAAGAAGAAAATCTGGTGACGTACCAATATTCTCAAATTATTTTTTCCACTTTCACTCTCTATCTAACCCTTACTCACTTTTTCTACATCTATTAATTTTTCGCCTTAAATTTTTCCTATACTGACATACCTGACATTTTTTGGACGAACGGAACGGAAAAAATGACGAAAAAGAAGCGTTCCAATAAAATAGCTAGCGAAAATGCTAGCAACAATAAGAAAAATAGCAATAAATCTGATAGCGAATCCTCAACCAATTCGCTATCAGATGCTGATGTTGCTGCTGCTACTACTTCTTCTTCGTCATCGACGGCAACGACAATTAGAAGATTATCGCCAAAAGGGCAAAGTGCCATTAATAAAATAATACAAATGCTATCACAAAGTGAATCTGAAGACGAATCAAATAGAATTATTAATATTCTTGAACGTTCGCAATTGCCTTCTGAGTCTCTAGACTCTAGCGTCATATTGCCAGGAGTCTCCCAAATAGCATCCCAAACTCTTTCCATACCTGCTTGTACTGAATTATCGGTACCTGCTATTGCCGCTACAACTACGGCCAATGTAATTTCACAAAGTCAAACTGTTGCTAATAATACTGAATTACCGACGGCAAATGAACCGATTTTAATCTCTGATACATCAAACTCTTGTGATGCATCTGGCTTTCGCCAATTGGCCAATGCCAATGCCAATGCCAATGAAAATAAAAATGTAAATAAAATTCAAATGAAAATAATATAATTTTATTCCAACATACTAGGCCAAAACATATCTATAAATCAAACACTCAAAACGAATCAGTCAAAGTTTCAAATTCAATTCAAATCAAATTCACAAATATCAGCATCAAATTTTAAACAAAACTATCCGGACGTGAGTCTGTAGAGATGCGCGTCGGAAAATAGCTCGTGCCCAAATACGTTCAAATTCATCGATACTAGCAACAACAAGATCGGCCAAATTATAATCAATAAATGATTCAAATGATTCAATCAATAATATAATCAAATACAATGGAAATAGATATACCAGATACTACGATAACGACAACGACGACGATACGAGGAATTGTTTATACAGTTGAGACGCCATATCAATGAAACCGATTTAAATTCAATCAAATATAAATATGGAAATAATATTCCACCCCTGTTGTTAGACAAATGCAACATTAGGTAATAATCATAATAACAATAGAGCCACTAATCCAAAAGCTCCACAAATTTGGATAAAATATATGGGTAATTTTGATGAATTAATCAAAAAATTGAATAATAGCCATATCAAAAATGATACATACATTATTAAATTGGTGGCCCAATTTAATACGTTTCAATTCTCAATCAGCGATACATATCGTGCATTAGTGAGTTTCTTTGCTAAAGAAAAAATTGAATATCACACATACCAGCAGCGATCAGAGCGATCTCTTCGTATCGTCATACGTGGCATACATCATTCACGCCAATTGATGTGATTAAAAATGAATTAACCAAATTAGGTTTTAACATACGCAACATACATAATCCGACATTCAAAAATCATCATGGACAAGGTACATTCTCACCAAATTTATTTTTTATTGAGCTCGATCCGAATAATTTAAATAATTCGAAAATCTTTGATTAAAAACAATTTGCCATTTTGCAATTAAAGTCGAGTATCGTCGGACAGGTAATCTTTGGTTCAATGCCGGCGTTGCCAAAATTTCAATCATACCGCAAAATATTGCCATCGATCTCCGGTATGCGTCAAGTGCGGCCTTGGTCATTAACCTAGAATCACAAAACCAATAACGTCTCCTGCTAAATCGGAAATTGTCAGGGTATACATACAGCCAATTTTCGTGGATTCCGACTTTTGAAAAAAATAGAAAAAATTCTTTGCAAAAATCTAAAACGCAAAACGCGTCAAATCGAATTTAAATTCTCAACTCATCCACACAAATCACCCCTCAAATACAATTTCAGCCCGTCCGCGGCGACGTCACTACCAATTATTAGTAAAATAATAATATTCGTAATTAACAACACACTAATAATAAATTCATATTCATAAATCAAACAACCTATCACAACAACAACAACATCGCCAGCTCAACCTATCCAAATAGTTCGTATTGAAAAAATCGGCTATTATTCAAACTAATAATTAATAATCACCTTATGCCCGTCACAACCCAACGTCCCCCGTCACTAACTCCTCCTTTAATCAAACAAGCATACTAAATTCCCGATAGGTTATGGAATCAATCTCTAAAAAACAGAGAATAAAAAAAAAAAAAATATAGTACCAAAAAAAATAAAACCCGACAACATCAAAATCCAAAGCGTAGACACGAGCGGCCAAACAAAAACTCGCAACGCTCTTCCCCCCATTTCGAGGCAAGTTCAACCCTCAATCCCACCGATTTGGCCCAATACGCATTGTTGCATGCTATTGCCGCCAGGCGATGCATTCTTAACAAAAAATTCAAAAATTCTAAATAAATGTCAATCTAACGGTTTACAAAAGATCGGCTATGGGGTAATACTCGTAGATCCAGCGTGGCAAAATCAGAAAATATCCTATCCTCTGCTCAATTAAATGTTTTAACCACAGCCAGCCACGCATTTTCCAAATAATGGCAAACTCCACGGTAATATTTTCATAATTTTCTCCCAAAAGATAAAACGTCGTCAAGATTTATCAGTGACATTTCCGTTGTTATATTTTAATACTCATCACATTTAATGTAAATCCAAATAATACGTCTTTTAACGCGTCACTCGAATTTGAAAAAATTTCGTCATCATCTCAATACAGAAATACATTTAAATGAAATAAAATCAACCGAACGCTACATTTTAAATATTTACAAATAAAATCTATATCACAAAACAAACAAACAAACAAAAAATAGAAATCGTCAACTCAGATTTCTCGCTCCACCCTTAAGGCCGAATAAATATGATAAATTGAAACGTAGATTACGTAAACGATATACTCGTACCAGGCATTTCGATATCGTCTGGCATGGCAACAGGTCAGTCTCAGTTGGGACAGAAATTACAAAAGACAAGATCAGATCATTTCAATACAATATTAACAAATGCAGATCCAAATAAAAAGGGCGGTTTCATATGGCGTGCATGTAAGGGCCTTAAAGAGCAGCCTCACAAGCATGTACCAGTTAAAAATCAACAAGGCATTTGGTCCGACAATCGATGAGCAAGTTGAAATTGCCGATGAGCTTGAAAAGATTTAAACCATTCATATTATCCCACTAGCTATGAAAAATCAATCAAATCAACAAACAACAAAAAATAATCTTAAACAAACTAATAAACACTAGAAACAAACACCTGCAAACGAAAAATTTATTATTAAATCTTTACCAAAACTTATTTTTTATTCTTTAATCCCTGCTACTCTTCCTATTTCCTATGCAGAAATCACACAAAACCGAGGTGGTTAAATCATATCAAAGAATTAAGGCCAAAGTTTCTACCTTCAATATCAAAACTAGAAAAAATAACTAACACGTAAATAATATTGAACGAAAATATATACCATCAATTTGTTTTAGAGGCATATACACCAAAATATAAATAATAATGGTTTTGAATGGTTTAACACATCGCAGTATTATATATTCTCAGGCCTTTGATCTGTTGCACATCCTATTATATAAACTTAAACACAAATACTCCTGCTCTTTATCATAATAATCATTTTATTAAATAGATCTTTGTTGTGATAGAGGCATAATATCTAGTAAAAGAGAAATATTACTGGCTCCCACAGGGGAGTGTTTTGGCACCCCTTTTATACATATTTATACTCACGACATCCGACTAACAACAACTAATAATAATAATAGAAATCAAAAAGATACTTTGACACAACATATGCAGATGATACGCATTTCTTATTACCGGTCATATACCATATATCATACATTAATTACATTTAAATAGATTTTTAAAATGGACTAATGATTGGAATATAAAAGTAAATGGCACAAAATCAAAACATGTTTTATTTTCATTACAAAATCGCATCTTTGGCCAACGTTGAAATGAATAATATTAAAATTCCATCTGACAATAAAGTTAAATATCTAGGATTGCATTTAATAGAAAACTTTTATGGACACGTCACATACAGATAACAAAGAATTCAATACTTTCAAAAATTAAAAAATATCATTGGCTCCTCAATTCCCGATCCCGCCTATCCCAATCCAATAAATTATTGATTTATAATCAAATAATCGCCCCCTCCTGGCAATATGGCATTGAGCTGTATGGCTGTGCGTCCGACTCAAATTTACGTCACATTCAAGTGTGCCAAAATAAGGCACTTCGACTTGTGTTAGCATCACCATATTACGTTTCAAACAGGACAATACACACGGACTTGACAATTCCTTCTATCTGGGACAGTCTTAAAACTATTTCTTTGAGATATTGGGCTCGTCTACATGATCATCCAAATAGATTGACGCTTCCGCTTCATCGAAACACTGGACGTCGCCTCAAACGGACTTGGCCAATTGAGCTTCGGAAACGTGAACCACCAGACAGAGAATATTAATTATACCCGGTCATCATCACATCACCCGATCATCTCTTCATCCCACCGTCACCATCTTCTGGCAATAAAACTGGCAATAACCTGGACACGCAATCAACAAACAAACAAAAAACACAGATATAATTATTTAAAATATTTATATTTTATTTTTTGAATAATTTTTATTCTAAAATATCTCCATTTCTTATATTCCCCATAGATGGCATATAAACAAAACGAACAATGTCATCTGGAATTGAGAATGAGCCCATCAAATCAAAAAACACCTGGACTTGCTACCGATAACTACTACTACATCATCACCAGTCACCACCAGCAGCCTTTACCAGTAGCAGCGGCAGCAACTTTCACGCGTCGCTGGACTCCACACCATCATCCGCATCCGCATCCGCATCCCCATCACCAGCAGCGTCTTTAATCGTCGCTGGACTCCACACCCGCATCCCCATCACCATCATCATCACCAGCAGCGTCTTCGTTGGACTCCATATCATCATCCGCTTCCTCATCACCATCACCATCGCCATCATCGGCAGCGTCTACAATCGTCGCTGGACTCCACATCATCATCCGCATCCCCATCACCATCATCAGCACCAGCAGCGTCTTCGTTGGACTCCATATCATCATCCGCTTCCTCATCACCATCACCATCGCCATCATCGGCAGCGTCTACAATCGTCGCTGGACTCCACATCATCATCCGCATCCCCATCACCATCATCAGCAGCAGCAGCATCGCTGGACTACCACATCACCATCGCCATCACCATCTTCATCCCCCATCACACAATACGGCTGATCAACACACCAAACGCCAAATCTCCGATACCTGCAGGCTCAAGGCGCACCAACGTCACGCGCTGAAGCCGCACCATCAACATATAGTTTATCAATATATTAATAATCTTAATTTAGCCACCTAAGTTATTATTATGCACTAAACTATAAACATTAAACAATAAATCTTTGGTTAATGTCCGCCCAGGGCACTAACTGAAAAAAGAAAAAAAGAAATGAAATTCATGTGCATATGTGTGTATTGTTGTATTGGTATTAGCGTGCCCTTCTATTTGATATTCAGATTTTTGATATACGGCCTTTGTGGGTGGGTGTTTGAGTTAGTTTCAGTTGAGTTGAGATCAGTCGGTTAAGCGGTTTAAACGTGTTACGCGTGTCAAAGTTTTTTCATAAAAAGTAAAAAGTAAAAAGTAATTTTGCTGTGAAACATTTCTTCGCCGTATTTAATATACCGTGTGACCGTGTGACCGTGTGTACTGTACTGTACTAATAAAGTACCAAAAAATTTAAACAATGAAAATCAATATTAAAAAGTACAAAGAACAGTGATACAGTGAATACACATGCAGTGTAAACGACGACACAGTTAATTGCAAAAACGAATAGTATATTTAAAAATATATATACTTTGTGATGTGTGTATATTCAATAAATATTTAAATTCAATAACTGTGCAAAATAAAAAATTGAATTAAAAGACTATCACGTAGACAATATTCAACATCCAAAATTCAACAATTCAACAATTCAACAATTCAACAATTCAACATTCACCATTCAATATTCAACTTTAAATAAGACGACAAGGACAAGGAGCATCATCATCTATTTAAGAAGAAAATCTGGTGACGTACCAATATTCTCAAATTATTTTTTCCACTTTCACTCTCTATCTAACCCTTACTCACTTTTTCTACATCTATTAATTTTTCGCCTTAAATTTTTCCTATACTGACATACCTGACATTTTTTGGACGAACGGAACGGAAAAAATGACGAAAAAGAAGCGTTCCAATAAAATAGCTAGCGAAAATGCTAGCAACAATAAGAAAAATAGCAATAAATCTGATAGCGAATCCTCAACCAATTCGCTATCAGATCTGATGTTCTGCTCTACTACTTCTTCTTCGTCATCGACGGCAACGACAATTAGAAGATTATCGCCAAAAGGGCAAAGTGCCATTAATAAAATAATACAAATGCTATCACAAAGTGAATCTGAAGACGAATCAAATAGAATTATTAATATTCTTGAACGTTCGCAATTGCCTTCTGAGTCTCTAGACTCTAGCGTCATATTGCCAGGAGTCTCCCAAATAGCATCCCAAACTCTTTCCATACCTGCTTGTACTGAATTATCGGTACCTGCTATTGCCGCTACAACTACGGCCAATGTAATTTCACAAAGTCAAACTGTTGCTAATAATACTGAATTACCGACGGCAAATGAACCGATTTTAATCTCTGATACATCAAACTCTTGTGATGCATCTGGCTTTCGCCAATTGGCCAATGCCAATGCCAATGCCAATGAAAATAAAAATGTAAATGAAAATTCAAATGAAAATGAAAATGATAATTTTATTCCAATCATAGCTAGGCCAAAACATAGTCTACCTAAATCAAACACTCAAAACGAATCAGTCAAAGTTTCAAATTCAATTTCAAATTCAAATTCACAAATATCAGCATCAAATTTTAAACAAAACTATCCAGGACGTGAGTCTGTAAGAGATGCGCGTCGGAAAATAGCTCGTGCCCAAATACGTTCAAATTCATCGATATCGCGTAGCGAACAACAAGATGCGGCCAGAATTATGAATCAATCAAATGATTCAAATGATTCAAGTCAATCAAATGATAATCAAAATACAATGGAAATAGATATACCAGATACTGACGATAACGACAACGACGACGATGACGAGGATATTGTTTATACAGTTGAGACGCCAATAGTCAATGAAACCGATTTAAATTCAAATTCAAATATAAATGATGGAAATAATATTGCCACCCCTGTTGTTAGAGCAAATGCAACATTAGGTAATAATCATAATAACAATAGAGCCACTAATCCAAAAGCTCCACAAATTTGGATAAAATATATGGGTAATTTTGATGAATTAATCAAAAAATTGAATAATAGCCATATCAAAAATGATACATAATTATTAAATTGGTGCCCAATTTAATACGTTTCAATTCTCAATGCAGCGATACATATCGTGCATTAGTGAGTTTCTTTGCTAAAGAAAAAATTGAATATCACACATACCAGCAGCGATCAGAGCGATCTCTTCGTATCGTCATACGTGGCATACATCATTCGACGCCAATTGATGTGATTAAAAATGAATTAACCAATTAGGTTTTAACATACGCAACATACATAATCCGACATTCAAAAATCATATGGACAGGTACATTCTCACCATTTATTTTTTATTGAGCTGATCCAATAATTTAAATAATTCGAAAATCTTTGATTAAAAACAATTTGCCATTTTGCAATTAAAGTCGAGTATCGTCGGACAGGTGAATCTTTGGTTCAATGCCGGCGTTGCCAAAATTTCAATCATACCGCAAAATATTGCCATCGATCTCCGGTATGCGTCAAGTGCGGCCTTGGTCATTTAACCATAGAATGCACAAAACCAATAACGTCTCCTGCTAAATGCGGAAATTGTCAGGGTATACATACAGCCAATTTTCGTGGATGTCCGTACTTTTTGAAAATGTTAAATAGCAAAAATATTTCTTTGCAAAAATCTAAAACGCAAAACGCGTCAAATCGAAATTTAAATTCTCAACGTAGCCATTCCACACAGAATCGAGCACAGCCTCAAAATATTCAATTTTCAGCCCGTCCGCGGCAGACAGTCACTACCAATATTATTAGTAATAATAATAATATTCGTAATAATAACAACAACAACAATAATAATAATATTCATATTCAAAATGAAATGCAACAATTATTACAAACTACAGCTAATAATCAACAACAACAACAACAATCAGCCGAGGCTTTCAATCCTATTCCAATTATAGTTCGTATGTTGGAAAAACATTCGGCTATTATTGCTGAAATTCAGGCACATTTAAATGAATTACATAATCACCTTATGCCCGGTCAGCAAGTGCAGCGAGAAGCTAACGTGCCTCCTACGTATCTTCAATTACAGCTAATACAGCAAATAGATTCACAGTCCTGCCTTTAAATTCAAATTCAAGTCAAAATATAACTAAATGATTGGCATCCGAATAGGTATATGGAATGCGAATGGCATTTCTAGAAAAACAGATGAATTAATACAATTTTTAGCATTAAATCATATTGATATTATGTTATTAAGTGAGACACACTTAAATCATAATAATCATATCAATATTCCCGGTTACGATACAATAGTTGCAAATAATCCAAAGCGTAGACTACGCATTGGCGGTGCAGCAATTATAATTTCAAAAACTTGCGCATATCAAGCTCTTCCCCCCATTTCGGAGGCATATGTTCAAGCAGCCAGCATTTCAATTCCCACCGATTTGGGCCCAATACGCATTGTTGCATGCTATTGGCCGCCAGGCGATAGGCATTCTTAACAAATGATATATTTCAAAAATTTCTAAATCAAATTGGTCCAAATTGTCTAATCGGTGGCGATTGGAATGCAAAAGATCGGCTTGGGGTAATACTCGTAGATGCCAGCGTGGCAAAATAATTTCAGAAAATATCCTATCCTCTGCTCAATTAAATGTTTTAACCACAGCCGAGCCGACGCATTTTCCAAATAATGGCATACTCCATCGGTTTGATTTTGCTATTAATGGCTTTCTCCCAAAAGATTTAATATACGTCGTCAGATGGATTTATCAATGAATTTCCGTTGTTATTGATTTTAATATCTCATCAATTTAATGGTAAATCCAAATAATTACGTCTTTTAACGCGTCACTCGAATTTGAAAAAATTTCGTCATCATCTCAAACAGAAATACATTTAAATATGAATAAATCAACCGATACGCTGACATATGTTAAATTATTTACAATAAAATCTAACAAAAATTGCAAATCAAATTCAAATCAAAAAAATAGAAATCGTCAATCCAGATTTCTCCTCCACCGCTTAAGGCCGAATAATTGATATGATTAAATTGAAACGTAGATTACGTAAACGATATACTCGTACCAGGCATTTCGATATCGTCTGGCATGGCAACAGGTCAGTCGTCAGTTGGGACGAAATTACAAAAGACAAGATCAGATCATTTCAATACAATATAACAAATGCAGATCCAAATAAAAAGGGCGGTTTCAATTTATGGCGTGCATGTAAGGGCCTTAAAGAGCAGCCTCACAAGCATGTACCATTAAAAATCAACAAGGCATTTGGTCCAGACAATCGATGAGCAAGTTGAAGATTTCCGATGACTTGAGAATAGATTTAAACCATTCGATATTATCCCACTAGCTAGATATGTGAAAAAATCATTATCAAATCAACAAATTCAAACAACATATTTAATGAAATCTTAAATTAACAATACTGAATTAAACACTTAAAGAATTACAAAATAAAGCACCTGGCAATATCGAATCATAATTTTATTATTAAACTTTACCAAAACGTGCATTTTATTTTTGGTAAATTTCTTTAATTCCCTGCTACGTCTTCGCTACTTTCCTATGGCATGGAAATGTGCAAATATCACAATGATACCGAAAGGTGGTAGTAAATCATTATCAAATATAGAAAATTATAGGCCAATTAGTTTGCTACCTTCAATATCAAAACTGTATGAAAAAATAATCTATACACGTAATAATCAATTGAAACGAAATATAATACCAATAAATTGGTTTTAAAGGGCCATATACAAACAACAAAAAAATACATATATAAATATGTTTTGAATGGTTTAGCAACCAGTATTATATATTGCTCAGGCCTTTATCTTTGCCTGGCCTATATATAAACTTAGAACACAAAACTCCTGCTCTTTATCAATAATAAATATTTTTATTAAATAATTCTTTGTTAAATAGAGGAAACTAGTAAAAGAGAAAATTAGCTGGCTCCCACAGGGGAGTGTTTTGGCACCCCTTTTATACAAATTATACTCACGACATCCGACTAACAACAACTAAAATAATAATAAAATCAAAAAGATACTTTGACACAACATATGCAGATAACGGCATTTCTTATTACCGGTCATATACCATATATCATACATATAAATTAATTTAAATAGATTTTTAAAATGGACTAATGATTGGAATATAAAAGTAAATGGCACAAAATCAAAAAGTTTTATTTTCATTACAAAATCGCATCGTTTGGCCAGACGTTGAAATGATAATATTAAAATTCCATCTGACATAAAGTTAAATATCTAGGATTGCATTTAGATAGAAAACTTTTATGGACACTCACATACAGATAACAAAGAATTCAATACTTTCAAAAATTAAAAAATATCATTGGCTCTCAATTCCCGATCCCGCCTATCCCAATCCAATAAATTATTGATTTATAATCAAATAATCGCCCCCTCCTGGCAATATGGCTTGAGCTGTATGGCTGTGCGTCCGACTCAAATTTACGTCACATTCAAGTGTGCCAAAATAAGGCACTTCACTTTTTACTCACCATATTACGTTTCAACAGGACAATACACACGGACTTACAATTCCTTCTATCTGGACGTCTTAAAACTATTCTTTGAGATATTGGGCCGTCTACATATCATCCAATAGATTGACGCTTCCGCTTCATCGAAACACTGGACGTCGCCTCAAACGGACTTGGCCAATTGAGCTTCGGAAACGTGAACCACCAGACAGAGAATATTAATTATACCCGGTCATCATCACATCACCCGATCATCTCTTCATCCCACCGTCACCATCTTCTGGCAATAAAACTGGCAATAACCTGGACACGCAATCAACAAACAAACAAAAAACACAGATATAATTATTTAAAATATTTATATTTTATTTTTTGAATAATTTTTATTCTAAAATATCTCCATTTCTTATATTCCCCATAGATGGCATATAAACAAAACGAACAATGTCATCTGGAATTGAGAATGAGCCCATCAAATCAAAAAACACCTGGACTTGCTACCGATAACTACTACTACATCATCACCAGTCACCACCAGCAGCCTTTACCAGTAGCAGCGGCAGCAACTTTCACGCGTCGCTGGACTCCACACCATCATCCGCATCCGCATCCGCATCCCCATCACCAGCAGCGTCTTCAATCGTCGCTGGACTCCACACCCGCATCCCCATCACCATCATCATCACCAGCAGCGTCTTCGTTGGACTCCATATCATCATCCGCTTCCTCATCACCATCACCATCGCCATCATCGGCAGCGTCTACAATCGTCGCTGGACTCCACATCATCATCCGCATCCCCATCACCATCATCAGCACCAGCAGCGTCTTCGTTGGACTCCATATCATCATCCGCTTCCTCATCACCATCACCATCGCCATCATCAGCAGCATCTTCAAGCATCGCTGGACTCCACATCATCATCCGCATCCCCATCACCATCATCAGCAGCAGCAGCATCGCTGGACTACCACATCACCATCGCCATCACCATCTTCATCCCCCATCACACAATACGGCTGATCAACACACCAAACGCCAAATCTCCGATACCTGCAGGCTCAAGGCGCACCAACGTCACGCGCTGAAGCCGCACCATCTACATATAGTTTATCAATATTTTAATAATCTTAATTTAGCCACCTAAGTTATTATTATGCACTAAACTATAAAAATTAAACAATAAATCTTTGGTTAATGTCCGCCCAGGGCACTAACTGAAAAAAGAAAAAGAAAGGGGGTCCGGCCTAAATCTAAATCAAAATTATTTCTTTTCTTTTCAAGATATTGTAATTTCTGTGCCGTTTTCCGCCATCGCCGCCTCCCTTTTTGTTTAATTATAGCAATAATAATTTATTGGTAAGCTAATTTATGAATTAGTGCGTCCGACTTCTCTGGTTGCCCCCTTTGCCATCCCTTTATTTCATTAATAAGATCTACAAATTTACAGCCATAATTTCTGCATTTTTCCTCTGGTCTAGGACTTTTCCACAACAATATTGGGTGTTAGACGCCCTGTCTTTGCAGTGTGATTCCTTGTTTTTCTCTAATCAACTTACCTTAGCATGTCTCTTTACAGTACTTTGATTTTCCTGTCACCCTGAGTATTTTTGGCTAGCTTAGATCACCCTGATTTATCTGTCACCTTTTTTACTACCTTAGCAATTTTTTCATTGAAATAGTTCACTTCAATTCAGAAGCCCAAAGGTGAAACAGCTTTATTTTTTGTGTTTTGTGTTTAATTGTTTGCAGTTTTCGGGTTTCTAAAAATCGCTTTTATTTTTTCTTTTTCGAAAAGTGAACTTCTAAATTAAAATATTCTGTTAAATATCAATACTGCATTTTATGCTGTATTGGTATTTGCAGTTGTCCGGCCTAAATCTAAATCAAAATTATTTCTTTTCTTTTCAAGATATTGTAATTTCTGTGCCGTTTTCCGCCATCGCCGCCTTCCTTTTTGTTTAATTATAGCAATAATAATTTATTGGTAAGCTAATTTATGAATTAGTGCGTCCGACTTCTCTGGTTGCCCCCTTTGCCATCCCTTTATTTCATTAATAAGATCTACAAATTTACAGCCATAATTTCTGCATTTTTCCTCTGGTCTAGGACTTTTCCACAACAATATTGGGTGTTAGACGCCCTGTCTTTGCAGTGTGATTCCTTGTTTTTCTCTAATCAACTTACCTTAGCATGTCTCTTTACAGTACTTTGATTTTCCTGTCACCCTGAGTATTTTTGGCTAGCTTAGATCACCCTGATTTATCTGTCACCTTTTTTACTACCTTAGCAATTTTTTTTTTCATTGAAATAGTTCACTTCAATTCAGAAGCCCAAAGGTGAAACAGCTTTATTTTTTGTGTTTTGTGTTTAATTGTTTGCAGTTTTCGGGTTTCTAAAAATCGCTTTTATTTTTTCTTTTTCGAAAAGTGAACTTCTAAATTAAAATATTCTGTTAAATATCAATACTGCATTTTATGCTGTATTGGTATTTGCAGTTGTCCGGCCTAAATCTAAATCAAAATTATTTCTTTTCTTTTCAAGATATTGTAATTTCTGTGCCGTTTTCCGCCATCGCCGCCTTCCTTTTTGTTTAATTATAGCAATAATAATTTATTGGTAAGCTAATTTATGAATTAGTGCGTCCGACTTCTCTGGTTGCCCCCTTTGCCATCCCTTTATTTCATTAATAAGATCTACAAATTTACAGCCATAATTTCTGCATTTTTCCTCTGGTCTAGGACTTTTCCACAACAATATTGGGTGTTAGACGCCCTGTCTTTGCAGTGTGATTCCTTGTTTTTCTCTAATCAACTTACCTTAGCATGTCTCTTTACAGTACTTTGATTTTCCTGTCACCCTGAGTATTTTTGGCTAGCTTAGATCACCCTGATTTATCTGTCACCTTTTTTACTACCTTAGCAATTTTTTCATTGAAATAGTTCACTTCAATTCAGAAGCCCAAAGGTGAAACAGCTTTATTTTTTGTGTTTTGTGTTTAATTGTTTGCAGTTTTCGGGTTTCTAAAAATCGCTTTTATTTTTTCTTTTTCGAAAAGTGAACTTCTAAATTAAAATATTCTGTTAAATATCAATACTGCATTTTTTGCTGTATTTGCAGTTGTCCGGCCTAAATCTAAATCAAAATTATTTCTTTTCTTTTCAAGATATTGTAATTTCTGTGCCGTTTTCCGCCATCGCCGCCTTCCTTTTTGTTTAATTATAGCAATAATAATTTATTGGTAAGCTAATTTATGAATTAGTGCGTCCGACTTCTCTGGTTGCCCCCTTTGCCATCCCTTTATTTCATTAATAAGATCTACAAATTTACAGCCATAATTTCTGCATTTTTCCTCTGGTCTAGGACTTTTCCACAAAAATATTGGGTGTTAGACGCCCTGTCTTTGCAGTGTGATTCCTTGTTTTTCTCTAATCAACTTACCTTAGCATGTCTCTTTACAGTACTTTGATTTTCTTGTCACCCTGAGTATTGTTGGCTAGCTTAGATCACCCTGATTTATCTGTCACCTTTTTTACTACCTTAGCAATTTTTTCTACTAATGTTGCTGCCAACGATCACCACCTTTATTGACAATGTGTCACCACTACCAATATGAGCTACCTCAAGCTAATCAGCATTTATTAATGCTAAAATCTGATCCTGTGCTTCACGAGCTAACCTTCTGTTCAACTGTGATGCCCCGGTTTTAATTAAATGGTCCAAATTATTGGTCCGTTACATTGTTCGCTTCATGTCAAACTCTCCTCTTTTCTAATTTGCTTAATTTCAACGGTTCTTGTTTCTTTCCAAGCAATCAATCTGTCTGATAATTAATCATTTCACGTCTACTTAATGTCCAACTTTATACTTTACAAGTTTGTTAATTTTAATTAATCTAAATTTCTTTTTCAATACTTTTGCTGGTTAGTTTGGGTATTTTTCTAAGTTTTTCCCAAGCTTATTTTCATTTCCTTCTCTTCATTACTTTTACTTATTTAATCAATAGCACAAATGCTTATGTCTTAAGCCTGCTTCGTCAGCTGCCCTTTCGGCTATATTAAAACTTTGCACCCACACTCTGCTAGTATCACCGATGCTGCTGCCAATGTTTACCTCCTGAAATGGACAATGTGTCACCACTACCAATATGAGCTACCTCCAGCCAATCAGCAATTATTAATGCTAAAATCTGATCCTGTGCTTCACGAGCTAACCTTCTGTTCAACTGTAATGCCCCGGTTTTAATTAAATGGTCCAAATTATTGGTCCGTTACATTGTTCGCTTCATGTCAAACTCTCCTTTTTTCTAATTTGCTTAATCTCAACGGTTCTTGTTTCTTTCCAAGCAATCAATCTGTCTGATAATTAATCATTTAACGTCTACTTAATGTCCAACTTTATAGTTTACAAGTTTGTTAATTTTAATTAATCTAAATTTCTTTTTCAATACTTTATCTGGTTAGTTTGGGATTTTTCTAAGTTTTTCCCAAGTTTATTTTCCTTTCCTTCTTTTCATTACTTTTACTTATTTAATCAATAGCACAAATTACTAATGTCTTAAGCCTGCTTGGTCAACTGCCCTTTCGGCTGTGTTAAAACTTTGCACCCACACTCTGCTAGTATCACTGATGCTACTGCCAATGTTTATCTCCTGAAATGGACTATGTGTTACAACTAGCTTTATGCTTGCTACCTACCGTTTTGTACTCAACACTAATCAGCATTTATTAATGCTAAAATCTGATCCTGTGCTTCACGAGCTAACCTTCTGTTCAACTGTGATGCCCCGGTTTTAATTAAATGGTCCAAATTATTGGTCCGTTACATTGTTCGCTTCATGTCAAACTCTCCTTTTTTCTAATTTGCTTAATTTCAACTATTCTTGTTTCTCTCCAAGCAATCAATCTGTCTGATAATTAATCATTTAACGTCTACTTAATGTCCAACTTTATGCTTTACAAGTTTGTTAATTTTAATTAATCTAAATTTCTTTTTCAATACTTTATCTGGTTAGTTTGGGCTTTTTCTAAGTTTTTCCCAAGTTTATTTTCCTTTCCTTCTTTTCATTACTTTTACTTATTTAATCAATAGCACAAATTACTAATGTCTTAAGCCTGCTTGGTCAACTGCCCTTTCGGCTGTGTTAAAACTTTGCACCCACACTCTGCTAGTATCACTGATGCTACTGCCAATGTTTACCTCCTGAAATGGACTATGTGTTACAACTAGCTTTATGCTTGCTACCTACCGATTTGTACTCAACGTTTGGCTGATTTCCATTTTCCAAATTTTAACATCTTTTGGCCTGTTTATTGATCTGATTGGGTTTTTCTGGGGTTTTCCCCAATCCTTTGCAACAAATGTTGGATCATTTAAGTTCTGAATACCCCCAGATTGTATTCTTAACTGTTCTTAACTACTTCCAAATTTAAATGTTTTCTAAATATATACATCTACTAACTTGTTTACTGATCTGATTGGGTTTTTCTGGGGTTTTCCCCAATCCTTGCAGCAAATGTTGGATCATTTATAGTTCTGAATACCCCCAGATTGTATTCTAAACTTTTTCCAAATTTCATGGACAGCCACTATATATCTATGGTTTTACCCAGAGTGTTACAATTTCTAAGTAAACTTGCCAAATGATCAATCCGCTTGCCTGTTCGGGGACTGGGGGCCCTGCCTTAAAATGGCATGTGCAGCCTCAGGCGAACAGGCCCATTACCACGATTGCTACATCCCTCTGGACTCAACTTGTGAACTGATAATATCAGCCCGATTGCCTGTTCGGGTACTGGGGGCCCTGCCTTAAAATGGCATGTGCAGCCTCAGGCGAACAGGCCCATTACCACTATTGCTACATTCCTCTGGACTCAACTTGTGAACTGATAGTATCAGCCCGATTGCCTGTTCGGGGACTGGGGGCTCAACCTTAATGGTTGAGATCCTCAGGCGAACAGGCCAATAACCACGATTGCTACATCCCTCTAGACTCAACTTGTGAACTGATAGTATCAGCCCGATTGCCTGTTCGGGTACTGGGGGCCCTGCCTTAAAATGGCATGTGCAGCCTCAGGCGAACAGGCCCATTACCACGATTGCTACATCCCTCTGGACTCAACTTGTGAACTGATAATATCAGCCCGATTGCCTGTTCGGGTACTGGGGGCCCTGCCTTAAAATGGCATGTGCAGCCTCAGGCGAACAGGCCCATTACCACGATTGCTACATCCCTCTGGACCCAACTTGTGAACTGATAGTATCAGCCCGATTGTCTGTTCGGGGACTGGGGGCTCTACCTTAATGGTTGAGATCCTCAGGCGAACAGGCCAATAACCACCATTGCTACATCCCTCTGGACTCAACTCGTGCTCTGCCTCAGGCGAACAGGCTCACCTCAACCTATTTGTGCTACCTGGAAATTACCTGTTAGAAAACTATTTGAAATTACTTATCAGCAAATTGTAACACACTGTTTAAAAACTGAAGGAATCACGTGGTCCCCTCGAGGGCGCAAGTGATCTAGGATTCAGTGCCACGGTCCTTAGACCATTAATTGGTGTGCACTGAGTCCATTTTGTCTATATGTGTTCATGCAACAGGCT